>CM027119.1:7806280-7994393 GCA_015476505.1 Urochloa ruziziensis | reverse complement strand
CTTGCGAGCTTCAGTTCGTCAATCTTCGCTACTATGGAAGGACAACTTGATTCAAGGAATCAGATCCTATCCTTAGTGGCGTTGGCTAGATCCCTCTTTGCTTCCGATTCCTTTATCAAGGATTCTCGATTCTGAAGATCAGTTATCTTCTGACGAGCCTCAATAAATTCGATTTGGCGACCTTCGATATAGGCCGCAGGAATGATGGCTGCTTGAGCTTTACGGTCAAGATGTGACCGTAACTGGTGAAGGATCGATCGGATCGGCCTGACGTCTTGAACTAAAACAAACGTGTCTTGTTCCTGTAGAACTTGGAGGTCCGACAGTTTGTTTTTGATATCTACCGGAAGCGATGGAGCACTGACGTCAGTTGATGGGATGACCGCAATCGAACAGATCCTTTTGTCGGCCGATTGTACTTCATCATCGTCCAGAAGGTCTTTGATTGCAAAATCGAAGAAGCTGTTGTCGATCGAATCTTGCGCCTGAAAGATAGAGAAGTTTGTGTTAACATTGAGAAAGAATAATAAATATCAGATGATGAAGTAATGAATAACCTGCTTCAAGTTGATTTCGTCAAATTGAGTGGGTTGCCTTGGCGGTAAAATCAGAGGTGGTTCCGATTGAACTTGTTCTTCAGCGATGGAAGGGGTTCCAGCTGGGTCATTCTGACGAAAAAAGGGTGTTAAGGGTAGGATCGAATATTCTAAAAGAATTCAAAGTGAGATTACTAGTGTTTGCTGAGGAGTTGTCATCTCTGTTTCTTGTTGAGGATGGTCTTCGGTTGTTTGAACCACTGATTCTTCTGGCTGTATATCGGTCGCTAACGCAAAAAAATTCGACGCGCGTGGCGTACTGCGCGTCGGGCCAGTCAGCTTGACCATTCAGCTGACGAGGTGTATGATGGTGTCGTATCGGCCAGTTAATAGAATTAGGATACTGGGCCGACACGACATGACGTCGTTGGGTTTCTCATCTTATTGCAGCGAGAGCCATCAGCCACTAAAGATTAAACTAATACCACCACCAATCTTTCTAGGTGAAACGACAGCGATGCGCCCGGAAGTTGCAATCTAGAAACACTGATAGCAGGACATCAATCTAAACTTCACAAGCTGATAGTTCTATCCACGATAATACTAATCTCAACAGCACGGTAACTAAGATTAAGATGCAACGGGCTATTAAACAATCTATCGTCTATTTCAATAAGACAAAAGCTAATCGAAGCCAACTTAATATTAAGACGATAGATACAGCCGATGCAATCTTAATCAAGGCGGGGTAACTGGTGAATACCGTGGATCAAGACGGAAGCGATGCGCCATAGGTCGAAGATCCGAGGTACTCGATAGCTTGGTAGAACGTTGGACTTATCCCTTCGCGGCAATAGATCTAGACATTGCAGCCCCGCGTTGAGTGCCAAAGCTCCACCAATGATTAATGTAAAAACATAACAGAAAGGTAAAGGGTGGCGATGCGCCAAGTTGTATTGATCGTGTGATAAAACATTTACAGAAGCTAGGGCCTATATTTATACCCCGGTACCTAGCTACTCACGCATACAAATTGCCTAATTTAAGTATCTAAACAAAAGAAATAATAAACTAAGCGGACTCTAATTCCCTTTTAGAGTCACGTAATGTGAAGATCTCCTGCCGACGGCCGACCCTAGCTTTTCTTGCCTGCCATGCCATTATGCCTTGATAAGAATCTCTTAACTTGTAGCATGCATCGGCTGATGGAAAACATGTATGTGTGCAATACGTATCCCAACAGTATTTTCCTTTCCATTCTAGCATACGTGATGTACTTGAAAACGTCCTGTACCATGAAGTCATATCACGAGCGTCCTTAATCAGGCAGATGTATATCCGCTTACGTGAATCTTTAATTTCCATCTATAAGTCCATCGGACCCCTAAGTCCCATTGACTCTCCACTTTGCATTTTCACGATTGCCATGCCCTTTAATTAATCAAACTGTCACCATGCTAATTGCTCTTACATGGACGCACTGAACTTCACCATGGCTAGTTATTTCACAACGTCATCATCGGCAGCCTGCGGTGCTCCATTAATTCATCGGCTTCATGGACTCCATTGGCCAACTGCTGATATAGATAAACAGTCGATCGCCTCATAATTCAGATAACATTAGATTTATCAAAATCCGGTGTCAACAGAATCAATAAATGACAAGACTGCCTTGTATGCAGCCCTAGCCTCCGTGCGCACGGTGGCATTCCTCGCCTTGGCCACGGCCAAGACGTGGAGCAAGGCACGGTAAAAGGACATATTCGTCGTCTGATAAGCATAGTATGTGAGGAGGGCTTCTTTGTCATGTGGACTCGCATGGCGCAGGACCTCAAATAATGGACAAGGTGTTGCCATGGTGGAGGCGTGGAGGGCGGAGGAAGAGGTGGAGGAGATGGGAGAGGAGATCTAGATCTAGATGTGTGTGGTGCTGGGCGAGCGGCGGCGGCTGGGGGAGTGCTGGAGTGGGGATAGGGTTAGGGTTAGTGAACATATATAGACTCGGAATCATTCGAAGCGCTCTGGTCACTAGTGTTAACCGCTTAGAATGAGTTCACAAAAAATTAAAAAAATATTAAAACACGAAGCATAAGTCTAGATAAACATGCGAATAATTAAACAATACATTGTTAAAAACCACAAAATGTTACAGATACGCATGCTAATAATTAAACAGCAGCCCTATAGATCTATATCCTGGGGAAATCGTGCGATGTGACAGGAGTACAGGCGAGGCATGTACATTTCCAAGCCAATCCGTCCTCATCTGGATCTTGGCTACGCGGTAGCAGCTCACCGTCTGCCCCCTCTATTTCCACCTACGGGCATGAAACATTTCCACGTCTCCTGCTTTAGGAAGCCGCACAAAGAAGGTGTGGTCGAAGAGGTCCTCGCAAGATGAAGTCGTCCTCGCTTCAACTTCCAATTTGATATGCGTTTTAAATGTTCAAAGCAATCGTGTCAAATGAAAACCGCTTCAGTAAACGAATATTCTAGGCGGCATATAATGCGCCATTTAGGACGGACAATCATTCTAGGCGGCATATAATGCACTACTTCATTTACATATCCGAGTCGGCTCATGAATTGCACCGCTTCGTATGATGGAATTATTCTAAGCGGCACTGGTCACGCCGCTTACAATGACTTAAACTAAGCGGGCCGTTTCGGACCGCTTCGTATGGGCCGATGAGGTTAACTGTTTCTGCAGTAGTGTTATAACCTTTTGTGGAAACCCTTTTCCACCTAAGCTTTCCTATGAAGCCCATCCAAAAAGCAAAGCCAATAGAGGTAGGATTGACTTGTGTTGACCAACTTGCTATCACCATCCTCTTCGGCCAAGTTCATTCCTATCCCCTTTTCTAACTAAAATTTTTGGCTAGTCTTCCTACACAATCCAAAACCCTTAGTATTGTTTTCATCCAAAGAACTAACCTTTGTTTTTCTTTGCAGACCACCTTAAGTAGAATTTGTACACTTGAACCTTGTTATTTTGGTTGATTGGATTCTTTTCGATGAATGATTTTCTTGTTGACAATGCTTCACTTCTTATGAAGTGGCTGGCCAAACTTTGTCATTCTAAGCAATCACTTTTGGATCAACTAATTGAGGAACAACATCGAAAGTCCTTTCAAACCTAGCTAACTCTTGTTTTCACTAACTCTTTGCATTTTCATTTTGCATCCCTTCAATACCCACACTTTCGTTAAAATGATTTGGTTTTCTAAATTTTCTCGAGCGCTTGGATTCTTTGGCTTTAACATGGTGTTTGATGCGAGAATTTCAGCAACATAGTAGTAAACATGGTGTTTAAAACTCTATTGATCTCTATATATTTTTTGTCTCCGCCATTCATGTTACTAACTTCAAGCATGCACACATGCATACTCATTAGTTTTTTATTTTTCTTTTACTAGGTTAGCTATGCCACAGGTTAAAGTAACTGGGATGTCATTGGTTTATTGGCAATTGCTTCTACTCCCAACTGTTGTCCCACAGTAGTTTGTGCACTTGAATTGTTTTGCAGGCATGACGATGATAGAAGTAAGAGTGTGAGAGAAGAAATTGAAGGATAATTAAGGCGACAAACATTAAGAAGCATAAGGACAATCTCTGAATGCGTGGCGATAGGACTTCAAGAATCACAAGATGGTGCATCTTCTTTTTCCATGACCAGCACAATGCTAAACATGGAGGAGGACTTGTTGGACCAAAGAAATCACCGCATGAAGTACAAGGATCGATCACGATCGCCACAAGAAATTCGCTCTTTCAACATAACTAGACCGCCCATTCGTTCTTGCAGCCAGTAGTCAGAGTGTACATGCACTGAGCTTGTTTTAGTTTCGGCTGTGGTTACTTCTTCCTGCGTGCTAACATTTTCAGGTACTATGTGAAAAGCTGGTGCCAAGATACACAGTTTGTTGCAAAAAGGAATGTTCATTCACCATTTCACATACATCAAGGGCCAGTCGTCTGTCTAGATGCAGACTCTTATGAGATGTTGGCACAGTACCGAGCAAGTGTTTGTGTTTGACTATTTATTCCTATTCACAGATCAGGTACACGTGTCCAGGATAGACCTGCCCTTTGCTTATGAAGTTGGGGAATGATATGGCTTGCTTTACCATCAACGTTTAATTCCATGACCATACCTCTATCATGAAAACGTGTTCATGCCCATACTGTTTAGTCATTTCGAAGCAAATGGTGTGTGTAGCTGGGCCGTCAGAGCTCCATATTACTTCAGCAACACAGTGAATGTTCATCTTGTGATAAGATTGTGCTGACATAATTTATCGTTTCCAAGATTGCCTGTATCCAGTGTATTCAGGGCTTTGTTTCTATTTCTAATTCACCAATTGTTTAGCCGAGTCATTGGTATGACTTGCAGTCGGCAGTTGTGGGCTTACGATTGGTCTTCATTACCGAGGTGTCGGAAAAGGAAAAAAGGTTTCTCCTCTGCATGCTGCACTGAAGCTTCCTTTGATTGTTGCTTTAGAAATTTTAGGAAGTTAATGAGAACGAAGTGAAGAAGAATAAAAAGTTGTTGTATACATCAAAACGAAATATGTGCGGTTTAACTCTATCTGAAAGTTCAGTCACTTCTAAGCTAGCTATATGTGTTAGGTCGATCTCTCCACCGTCACGGCCCAAAGGCCGTGACGGGCTCTCTCCTTGCGCCCTGATCGGGGGCGCCCAACCAATCAATGGTTGGTGGGCCCCCGACGCACAGTGCTATAAAGATGAGGTGGGGGGCTAGGGCGCATCTCACGAGGTTGGCCGCGCCGCCAGCAACCCCACCTACAAACCCTACCGATCGAGGGAGCACTGGAGCGTCGGGAAGCTCCACCTCGACCGCCGCCGACTTCCGGGTGGATCCGGAGGACCCGCTGCCACCGCTCCGACCTCAACCGGAGGCCCGCCGCGTCGCCAGCGCCTCCTCAACCCGCGGCCGCCCCTGCGACCGCCACCGCCGCCATGGCCGCCGTCGACCCCGTCGCCACCACCAACGGTCTGCGCATCCCCTTTCTTTCCCCTCTAGATGTATATGTTCTAGATCTAAATGCTCTACATGTTTAGCCATGTTTTAACCTATTGTTCAAGTTATACCCGTGAGTATCTACTGCTAGTTGATCCTATTAACCTATCAATGGTATCAGTTAGCCTAATCTAGTAGTAGATTAGTACTCAGGGTAGTTTTTACACTCGTTTTGTTCAAGTTTTACTCACTGTTAGTAGAAACAGTGGGAAGGAGTGTAGAAACCAAGAGAAATCGAAGTAGTTTCGGTTAAATCCAAAGAAAAAGAGGAAGAAATCGATAAAAATCGAAGAAAAACGAAAAGAAAAGTGGATCTCAGATCCAAAATCCCAAAACCCTAACCCTAACCTAACCCTAACCCTAGATCTACATCGAGAAGGCGCGGTGTGTGGGGAGGACTTACCTGGTCTTCTCCGCCACCGGCCGACACCGCCGCCGTGCGGGAAGGGACGCAGGAGCGACACCGCTCGACGGCGGCGCGCTCGCCCGAGATGGGGAACGCGCGCACTGGCGAGGGGGTTCACCCCGGCGCCACAGCTCAAAGGAGGGAGGGGGAGCGCGCTGGCCTTGCGCCTGCGGCGCTCGTCCTCACCACGACCGGCAAAGGCCGGCCATGGTTGGCCGCGCGCCCCCTCACCTCTCTCTCTCCGGATCTCACTGAGTCGGGTCTGGGGGAAGGGGAAAGTGGAACTAGGGGAAGGAGAGGAGGAGGAGCGCTGCGGCCATGGCCGGCGGCGCTCGTCCCCGCCGTCGCCGGCGAAGACGCCGGCCATGGCCGCCGCCGCAGTGCGCGCACCGCCGGGTGGAGAGCGAAGAAGGCGGGGGGAAGAAAGGAAAGTGCCCTAGGGTTAGGGTTCCCCGGGCCGGCGTCGCGTTTTATACGGGCGAGGTACGCGGGGAGCCGTCGATCTCCGATCGGCGGATCCGACGGCCGTAGGCGCGCCACGTCGCCTCGGCGCTCCAGCGGGCCAGAAGCGGCCCGTGAGGGAGGGGCGACTGGGCCGTCTCGGCGGCCCAGCCGTCGGTTTTTGGGCTAAAGCCCACGCGGCCGGAGCGCGAGCGAGCCGGGCCGCGAAAGCACGGGTGGGCCGGACCGCCAGGGGTAAAACGCGCACGTGAAAATGAGTCCAGCGGGCATTTCTAGACTTTTTCGCTGGAATCGTTGATGGGCCTCGCGTACAGCTGGGCCGACCACTGGGCTGACCGCGCGGAGGCGCAAGCACGCGCGCTGTGCGCCTGATGGGCCGCTGGGCCGATTTTCTTTCGCGGGCCAAAAGTGACGCCGTGAATAGTAACTTTTTTCAATTAAGACTATTTAATTTCAGAAGCTATATTTGGTTGTTTTGTGTTAATTTGCATGTTTTCAAGTAAATATCTCTATTTAAATTTTTGCACATAGTAATTATTTTTACAGAGAGTAGAATGCTTCTGAAAATTAATTTTTTTCTCATGATATTTGATGTTTTTCCGCTGCGTAATTTATTCTCTAGTTAAATTGAACCAAAGGGATATTTAATTAGAGAAGTAGAAATGTTTTATATTCAGTTTTATGATATTGTTATTTTCTGGCCAAAGCTGATAATTGCAATATTATAAATATTCTTGTCAAGTTATCATGCATTTATTCTATTTTCTGCCCAAAGGTGATATAGAATTGATGTAGAAAGCATGTTGTATGTGTTGATTTTGACCAAAGTTAAATTAATACATGCAATACTTATTTTTATTATTGTTCTCACCAATTTTATGTCAAAATTTCAGGCCCAAATTCTTCGAGCTATGTGTCTGATATCCCTATCCTGGTTGGAAGCAACTATGGAGAATGGCGCACGCAGTTCAACCTGGCAGTGGTCATGACAGATATTGACACCGCCATGAACTACCCTTATCCGGTACAGCCTGAGGCACCGGTGCGTGCAGCAAATGAATCTGATGAGGCATTCGCGGCACGAGAGCGTGACCACGCGCCCATTAGATCACTTTATGATCTCGAGAAGAGAAAGTGGGATATCTCAAACAAGAAGTGTCTGCTGATAATGCGGACAAAGATGGCAGAGGCCATAAGGAACTCTATCCCTGAGAAGAATGCAGAGGGTGTTGCTCACACTGCACCTGAGTATATGGCACTAGTGGAGGTGTGAGAGAGCACATCCTGAAGTTGAGCAACCTACATGGGAAGTTAGCTACTTTGGACATGAAACTACCTGAAGATTTTCTTGTCCATACAGTTTTTCGTTCACTTCCACCTGCATTCTCCAACTTAGAGATCACTTACAATTCCTTAGAGGAAAAATGGGATATGCAGAAGCTCATAGGCCGCTGTGTGCAAGATGAGGACAGGATGATTGCACAGAATGGTGGACAAATTAACTGTGTTCACCATCAGCAGAAGAAGAAGAACTTTCCCAACAAGAACTTCAACAAGAATTTTAAGCCTAAGAACTAGTGGGAGAGTGGCCCTTCAAATGGTCCCAACAAAGACAAGGGCAAGGCACCAGTGCAGTTTGATCGCTCAAACAAGCCACAAGACAAGAAAGAAGTTGGCAAAAATGAGTGTCTGCATTGTGGGAAGGCAGGACACTGGCAGAATAAGTGTCCTGAATGGCTTGAAATGATGTGGAAGAAGGGTGAGGATTTTATTACTTTTATAGATGAATCCCTGTTTTTAAGTTATGATAAATCTACTTGGTGGATTGATTCAGGTGCAACTACTCACGTTGCTAATTCTATGCAGGGATTAAGTATGAGCCGGATGCTGCAAAGAGGAGAAAGAGGAGTTAAAGTTGCAAACGGCGTTGAAGCTGAAGTGGAGGCGATAGGAGAACTCCCCATCAAGTTGAAAGACGGCTTCACGCTTCAGCTGCACGACGTTCTTTATGTTCCCTCTTTGAGCAGGAATTTAATTTCAGTTTCATGTTTATCAGACGATGGTTTTAAGTGTTTATTCGACAGCGAACGATGCTTAATCATGTTGAATAAAGTTTGTGTGGGTCTTGCCTTCCGACAAGACAAACTTTATAAGTTATCTGTTTATGATGATTTGTATGCATGTGAAGATGTGTATGCAAGTACTAAGATTGTGCATGAGATTGAAAATGTATCCTCGTCTACAAAAGTAACCAAGAAGCGGAAAAGAATTGATGACGTTTCATCGAAATTATGGCACTGTCGTTTAGGCCACATTTCGAGGGGGAGAATGGAACGTCTAGTTAAAGAATCAATTCTTCCACCGCTACAATTCTCAGACTTAGAACAATGTATTGATTGCATCAAAGGCAAATACGTTAAGCAAGTAAACAAAGTTGCAAAACGAAGCACGGGAACCTTAGACATAATACACACATACATCTGTGTTCTGTTTCCCGTTGCATCAGTGGATGGTTTTGACTCGTTCATCACATTCACAGACGATTACTCTCGTTATGGTTATATTTATCCAATAAAACAAAAGTCAGAAGCGTTGGATAAATTTAAGATATTCAAAGCTGAGGTTGAGAATCAGCTTAATAAGAAAATAAAATTAGTAAGATCAGACCGTGGGGGGGAGTACTACGGTCGACACACCCCGTATGGCCAAATTCCAGGACCTTTTGCAAGGTACCTTCAGGAAAATGGCATAGTAGCCCAGTACAGTGCACCGGGTGACCCACAACAAAATGGAGTAGCTGAAAGGAGAAACCGTACCTTGATGGATATGGTTAGAAGCATGATAAGCTATTCCACTTTACCAGTTAGTTTGTGGATGGAGGCTTTGAAGACTGCCATTCACATCCTAAACAAAGTGCCTAGCAAAGCAGTTCCTACAACACCTTATGAACTTTGGACGGGTAGAGAACCCTCTCTCAGATATATGCGTGTATGGGGCTGCCCCGCTGAGGCTAAGATTTTTAACCCAAATATTGGGGAGCTAGATCCCAAGACAGTCAGTTGCTATTTCATTGGCTATACTGAAAAGACAAAAGGGTATCGTTTCTATTGTCCTAACAGACACACAAAGTTTGTAGAAACGAGACATGCAGTTTTTCTGGAAAATGAAATGATCAGGGGGAGCATGGCTACTCGGGAGATAGATCTTGAGGAGAAGCGGGTCTTTGCACCTTGCCCAATGATTCAAGAACCTTTTTTCGAGTTACCTGTGTCAATTCCAACAGTGGAAGCCACTGTGACACCGGTACAAGCTCCTAGTCCTGTAGTGCCAGCAATGAATGAGAATGTTGAACCTATTCCTCAAGTTGAACCAATTGTGGCACAAGATGTTGAACCAGTTGTTGCTCAAGAAATAGAACCTCAACAGCCTGTGGTTCCTGAAGTACCAGTTGTTGAGCCAGCTGCTGATCCAGCTGGAGGAGGACTGAGAAGGTCTACAAGAGTGAGACGCTCAGCCATTCCTGATTGCTATGAAATTGGCAACTTAGAAGAATTTCAAATGGGGGGTGATCCCGTCACATTTGAAGAGGCTATGAGAAGCGCTCAGTCTGAAAAATGGCTTGAAGCCATGCAAGAAGAAATCAAATCAATGAGTGCCAACAGAGTTTAGGACTTAGAAATAATTCCTAAAGGAGCCAAATCAGTAGGCTGCAAATGGGTCTACAAAACAAAATGTGACTCCAAAGGGAATATTGAAAGATATAAAGCGCGACTCGTGGCCAAAGGGTTCACACAAAGAGAAGGAATAGATTACAATGAGACGTTTTCTCCAGTCTCGTGTAAAGATGCCTTTAGAATCATAATGGCATTAGTGGCACACTATGATTTAGAATTACATCAGATGGATGTAAAGACAGCGTTCTTAAACGGGGATCTGTTTGAAAACGTCTACATGACTCAACCTAAAGGTTTTGTTGTGGAAGGCAAAGAAAACATGGGATGCCGCCTAAGAAAATCCATTTATGGATTAAAACAAGCTTCTAGACAGTGGTACTTGAAGTTTGATGAGACAATTAAGAAATTTGGGTTTAAAGCAAATATAGAGGACAATTGCATCTATGCAAAGTTTAAGAATGGAAAATACATTTTCCTAATCCTATATGTGGATGATATCCTGCTCGCTAGCAGTGATACAAGAATGTTGCAAGAGACAAAAATGTTCTTGTCCTCTAATTTTGATATGAAAGATCTTGGTGAGGCTTCATATGTTCTAGGCATTGAAATTCACCGAGATAGAAGAAACGGGGTTTTAGGACTATCGCAAAAGACATATTTGGAGAAGATCCTAAAGAAATATAATATGCATGCGAGTAAAGCCACACCTGCACCGATAGTGAAGGGCGATAAGTTTGGGGATTTCCAACGCCCCAGGAACCAGTATGAGATCGATCAAATGAAAATGGTTCCATATGCTTCAGCAGTTGGTAGCTTACAGTATGCACAAGTGTGCACTCGCCCTGATTTAGCATATATCACCGGAGTACTCGGTAGATATCAAGATAACCCAGGCATAGAGCACTGGAAAATGGCAAAGAAAGCTTTGCGGTATGTGCAAGGCACAAAAGACCTCATGCTAATATATAGAAGATCTGATTCTCTAGAGATAAGAGGATATTCAGATGCAGATTTTGCGGGAGACAAGGATGATAGAAAGTCCACGTCAGGTTATGTATTCACTCTCGCAGGGGGAGCTATTTCATGGAGAAGCTCTAAACAAACTCTGGTTGCATCATCTACGATGTATGCAGAGTTTATAGCATGCTATGAGGCAACGTTGCAGGCCAAGTGGCTAAAGAAATTTATACCCGACTTGAAAGTAGTAGATTGTATTAATAGACCACTTAAAATGTACTGCGATAATGAGCCTGCAGTATTTTACGCTCACAACAACAAGTCGAGTAATGCTACCAAACCAATAGAAATAAAATTCTATGTTGTGAAAGATAAAATCCAGGATCAGACTATAAGTCTGGAGCATATAAGTACGAAAAATATGCTAGCGGATCCGCTCACAAAAGGCTTACCACCCAGTGTGTTTAGAGAACACATTACCGGTATGGGTTTAAAGGAAAGCCTTATGATCACTGGATAATGGCCCGAGTTATGATCCTTCGTAATGGAGAAGTTTATTGTGGCTGATTAATCTAATTGAAATGACAATTTTGATGACTCATGCTCAATGTGCTTTTTTGTTATGAAGTGGATGTCAAGCAAAGAGCTTAAAGTTAGAAAAGACTTAAGGTGAGATCGAGGGGGAGATTGTTAGGTCGATCTCTCCACCGTCACGGCCCAAAGGTCGTGACGGGCTCTCTCCTTGCGCCCTGATCGGGGGCGCCCAACCAATCAATGGTTGGTGGGCCCCCGACGCACAGTGCTATAAAGATGAGGTGGGGGGCTAGGGCGCATCTCACGAGGTTGGCCGCGCCGCCAGCAACCCCACCTACAAACCCTACCGATCGAGGGAGCACTGGAGCGTCGGGAAGCTCCACCTCGACCGCCGCCGACTTCCGGGTGGATCCGGAGGACCCGCTGCCACCGCCCCGACCTCAACCGGAGGCCCGCCGCGTCGCCAGCGCCTCCTCAACCCGCGGCTGCCCCTGCGACCGCCACCGCCGCCATGGCCGCCGTCGACCCCGTCGCCACCACCAACGGTCTGCGCATCCCCTTTCTTTCCCCTCTAGATGTATATGTTCTAGATCTAAATGCTCTACATGTTTAGCCATGTTTTAACCTATTGTTCAAGTTATACCTGTGAGTATCTACTGCTAGTTGATCCTATTAACCTATCAATATGTGCAGAAACTCGTTATAGAAAAAACAATGCGCAGAAAGCTAAGCATGAATAGTATTAATTTTATTCACTGAAGGTGATTATCACGCAGAAGAAAAGACGAGGACATGCGTAGAAATAAAACAGATAGGCAGACCCTCTTAAGAAAATAATTGGTAGCACCAAGAACCAGTTCGATATAAGTACTAGTTAATAAATTCGCCACTGCATAAGCATTTTTCTTTACAAATATCTTAATTAGATCAACAATGTTCCAGCTGAGTCAGGGAACTATGAAGCACGAAGAAGGGCTCGGCAGCCAGCATTTCTCTTTTTTTTTTTAACGAACGGCACACGACGTGTGCGTTTCATTGATATAGCAGAAGCAGCCAGCATTTCTAACCAATTGACCACCACACGGCAAACTAAACTTCCTGGAAATTTCACCCGTGCTGAGCACCATTGATGAGAACTGGCATCGAGATTAGATACCTCTATCTTGGAGGAACTAAACAATCTACATACATGCATGCGTGTGAACTTTGTTTGATTCATCGAGGTGACCAGCTGTCCACTCTATCTTGTGTGTCCTTATTCACCACTGTATTTCTCTATTACTAACTTTTCAAAACAAAAAATCTCTATTACTGATGATGGCTGCCCGTGGCTTCAGAAATTCTTTTTTTTTTTTTTTGCCAATTCCAAAGCCATTGCCAAATAAAAAAAGGGTAAGACGAGGTACTCTGTCAGGGGGTGCCCCCTAGCCCACGAACAGGCTTCTTGCATGTGGGTGGTATGATGGTCTCGTGAGATATCGTACCTTCCATGTACATCTTCCCATCACTAGCCTCGATCCAATCTGCCTCTATATAAAGGCCTCTCCATCTTTCTTCACCAACACTTAGCCAGGGCTACCAAATCCTCAAAAACTTACACCACACATTGTAAGAGAACCAAACTAGAGTTTGGTCTCCACACACCACATTCATTTTTTTTTTTGGTAGCTCACAGCTAGGATGAAGGTTGCAAGCCAGATGAAACAGATGGGGAAGCTGAACAGATCTCTCAGGGAGAAGAGGGCCAAGCTCTACATCATCCGCCGCTGTGTCGTCATGCTTCTCCGCTGGAGTGATTGATCGATTTGCCATGTACCATTCATGGCAAATTCATTGATCCATCTTTGATTCAATCTGTCGGTCCTTCCGTTTTTTGGATCTTTTTTGGCCCTTGCCGTTGTGGTAGGGCTTCAGATTCCTGCGGCATGGTTGCTGTTTTACATGCATTGTGCACAGCACATGTCCATGTATGTAATGCTTCCATGCTAGCATTTTAGGAGGGACCGGTTGATTGATCTTTTCCTTCACATTTGTTTTTTCTCATTGCTTCTTTCAAAGAGGCACAGGGTGTGAGGATGTATTCAACTGCACAGTTGGTACATTTCTCTCCAACAAATACAGAAGGTCGCTACAATTCACCACTGCAGAAGTCCATTGCCTGAAGCATCAAAATCCATTTGGCCAGGTTGATCAAGATAAGGAAAAGAGTCAAAACTATTACATGGTGTTATCTCTTGAATCTGATGAGAGATGCCGTCGTCATGTTTCCAAGTGTAGCAAGAAGGGAGAATGTATGGTGTAATAAGACCTTGTTTAGGTCCCAACTGAATTTCTCTAGTCCTTTTCTTGTTGCACGGAAGGTGTTTAATTTTGTTGGGTTGTACTTGTACGGATGAATGCATCAGCCAGGACTGTTTTATTACAGTTTATAATGGAGGGTCATGCATGAACTGACCATCCATTTCAATTTTAAATAAGGCTGGAATGTACTCGATATGAAAACTATATGCAATATGCAAGTTTAGTTTGGACAAATATATTTCTGCTTGATGCTAAATTTGTCATGCACTCCAAGAAATCTCTATTTCTCGCTCTATTGCACTCGGATGTAATAATACGCAGGGACGAGATCTCTACATATCGATTTTTGACTTTCAACTAGATAGTTAACATAGGACTCGTCATAGTTTTAAAGGTCAGAATAGCACCGTCGATTCCTCGAGTTCACTGTCCTCGGAGAAAGGAACCTAGGCATCCTCAAAACGAAAGCAACCTAGGCAACGTAGGAGACCATACGTGGCCTTTAGGCACACAAGAGACGGATTAGAATATGCAAGTGACGACTCAAACTTTGAGGTATGTGGAAACAAAGAGAATCCATCATTCATTCATCAATATTTGACCATACACACTTGTATGAACTTTTACGCGTGAATAAAGCCATCTAATAATTTTAATGATTTATTTTTAGTGTGTTTTATGATCTCGGTCAAAGTACAGATGCGTGCATGTGCAAGTTTGCAACTAATCTAGGATTAATCCACACATTCTCTAGTGATGCTCATTACCATAGAACGAGCCGGCCTAGTAATACAACTGATTCATTTGAGGGCTTTATTGGAGTCGGTACTGTTCTAACCGTTTCCAATTACATGAACGAAACGGATCGTTTTGGACCGGTACGTATAGACTGTTGTGGTTAATGGTCTCTGCAGTTGTGAAACATGGAGTTCACAAACAAACGCAATTTATCTGAGCTTTACCGCATTGAGCTTTCATATAATGGAAGTGAAATTGTAGTGCAATCATGCTAATAAAATGAGATAAAAAAACAGTTCAGTCTGGCCTAACATGATTTTCCCAGCCTTCACTATGAGAAATCACACGTATGCCGTTTGCCCACAGCTTTGCCGTGTGCCACATCACGGGCACACGGCGGCCGAGGCCTGTTTGCCGTGTGCCCGTCCACGTGGCACACGGCAAACACGAGGTGCACGACAAACAAGCCTGTTTGCCGTGTGCCTAACGGCAGGCACACGGCAAACAGGCCGCCACAAACGGCCGTGTTCCCGGCCGTTTGTTTTGCCATGTGCCCTGGGCCAGCACACGGCAAATAGGGTGCAAAAAAATTAGATTTTGCCTCCAAACTTTTTTTTTAACTTCTTTATCGATGTATTATTCCATGTTAGTTTTGTGCATGTTTTTCGGTCTGTTTGCTATATTTAACCATTTTATTTCATTGTTTTTAATTTTGTCGATAACACAAATTTGAACCGTAAGTGTTTCGAATGATGTAATGTAATGTTTGAAAAAATGTTATTCGGATTCTTTAGACTAATATGATGCCATATGCATTAGATGGAATCAAATTTTGAATATATTGCTTGCTTACCGTGTGCCCGAATTTGGGCTCGGTTCGTTTAAAAATTCTATAAAATGCAAAAAAGTCAGAAACTTAAAATTTTTGGCGTGATGTCATGTTTTCATCCGTACAGGCTATGGTAAAATATTGAAAAGGTTTCGAGAAAGTTGACGCATTGCCTCTTTACAAACCGAAGCTTCTCGGGAGAAGATCCTAAGAGTTGTGAAAAAGATGTTGTGATTTGAAACAACGTGACAATTGAAATTAAGTTTTACAACAAAGCTCATTTTGTATAGTCTACATACACCTTAGACAGGTTCATGCCCAAATTTGGTTATTTTTTGAATCCGTTGGATATTTTTAATTTTTTTTTGTTTAGGCAGAAAAATGTTTGCCGTGTGCTTTGCCCAGAGGCACACGACATAGGCTGTTTGCCGTGTGCCCCTGGGCCGGCGCACGGCAAAGGTGTTTGCCGTGTGCCCCTGGCCGGCGCACGGCAAAGGTGTTTGCCTTGTGCCCAGATCCACGGCACACGGCAAACAGTTTTAAAATTTCAAAAATTAAAAAAAATGTTTGTCGTGTGCCCTGGATCTAGGCACACGGCAAAGCCTGTGCCCAGATCCAGGGCACACGGCAAACTCTCTACCCTTAGCCCATTTCGGGCCACACTGCACACACACACTCACACACGCGCGCGCACACACACACTCACACACACGCCTCGCCACGCCGCCGTGCCGCCGCCTCCCCCGGCCGCCACCGCTCCCCCACGCGCCGCCCCAGCCGCCGCCGGCCACGCCTCCCCCACCCCCGGCTGCCGCACCTCCCCTCCCCCGGCCGCCGGCGGCCGCGGCTCCCTTGGCCGCGCCTCCCCTACGTGCCAGCCGCGCCTTCCCTACCCGCACGCGCCGCACCTCCCCGGCCGTGCGCCCAGGCCCCGCCGCCGAGGAAGGCCGCGCCTCCGGGCCCCTGCCACCGGGGGAGGCTGCAGCGGCGGGCGTCGGGGGGAGGCCGCGCTGCCCGCGCCGGCAGGCCACCTCCACCACGACCTCACCGGCCAGGCAACTTCACCAGCCGGTGAGTATGCAATTTTTTTAGTTTTTTATTTAGTTGC
The DNA here is from genome assembly GCA_015476505.1 of Urochloa ruziziensis. Classification (NCBI taxonomy): domain Eukaryota; kingdom Viridiplantae; phylum Streptophyta; class Magnoliopsida; order Poales; family Poaceae; genus Urochloa; species Urochloa ruziziensis. The sequence goes on along the minus strand of CM027119.1, from coordinate 7,977,807 downwards.
TTAGTTATAATTAGTTGTTGAATTTAATTTGTTACTTTAGTTAGCATATACTTATATGTTTAATTAGTTTATTAATTTTTAAGTATTTGGTTTGCTATTCACACTGTTATCTTTTAGGAATCGTCGCTTGTCCTCGCCTGTCTTCCACCGCCAACACGGAAGCCACCGTCCACGCAAACCCATCTCCGCCTCGCCGCCGTTGAGCCTCTAGGTGAGCCTTGTGGCTTCGGTGGTTAAAGCCTTGTGTCCGGTCGTTGAGCCGTGAGCTTAAACATCTGTGTAGCCTGACCTTCGTGTCGTGGTTTTTGTTGCAGGTTTTGGAAACCCTCACCGTATAGGGGAGGTGCTGGAGAAATTTTGAATTTGCTATAAGCATTTATTGAATTTTACAGGAATTCGCTTCCACCTGTTCGACGAGGAGCCGGAGCTATAGCCGGAATCAGAGCCGGAGCCGGAGCCGGAGCGGGAGCCGGAGCGGGAGCTGTAGCCGGAGCCAGAGTCGGAGCCATAGCGGGAGTAGGACCGTGAGTCTACACCACGCCGGCCACGCCTACACCGCCGACCCACCGTAAGCATCGCAATCACGCTCGCGTTACATGCATGTTCGTAGATCATGTAACCCAGTTAGGCATCTCCTGTTCGAAAGAGATACAGTTGGAAATATGCAGAACTTTGCATATCTACGACCGTATCTGTTTCGAATTGTCCACGTTATTTGGACAGCCCGAGGATGCATAGCTAGAGTAGGTTTCCATAGTCTACTCCGATCTGGGATAGGATTTCGGCAGCACCTCCCCGGTGTTCTCCGGATACACAATCTCCCTCTGGGACGTGTATTTGGAGAACAGCGGGGAGGTGCTGCCGAAATTCTGTCCCAGATCGGAGTAGACTATGGAAACTTAGCCTAGCTACGCATCCTCGGGTGGGATTAGGACCTATCTTCACCTACTAGAGAGTATAGACATCGTGTAGGACCTACACTATGTACATGTAAAAGAATTTCATTTTCATTTGTCGGTGTCATAGAGGATGAATGATCGTACTTGGATGCTCACGGGTTGGAAACCTGGGGGTGATGTGACTGTGGATTGGGTTCGGAGGACCGAGGCTTTTATAGATGAAGCATCTGCAAAGGTTAAAGGAAGAAACAAGACCACTTGGTGTCCTTGCGATAAATGTGGGAACACGCATCGAAAAACAAAGGACGAAATGACAAGACATGTTTTCAAACACTGATTTACCAGAGACCAAACCCGGTGGACCTACTATGTTGAAGGCAATAATCGTAGAAGAGACGAGGTCGTGAGACAACGCGTTGAGGAACTTGATTCAGATGTTGGGGTGGCGGACATGTTAGATGACTTTGAGGAAGCATAGTTTGATGAAGGAGGAAGGGAGGATGAGCCAGAGCCAAGCGCGAAGGCGTACTACGACATGTTAGCTGCAGCTGGTCAACCCCTTCACGAGCATACCAAGGTTTCCCAATTGGATGCTATTGGGTGCCTAATGGCCGTGAAGTCCCAGTTTGCACTGAGTCGAGACGCCTTCGATGTTATATTGACGGTATTTGGCAGCCTGTTTCCGGAAGGTCACATTCTGCCAAAGAACATATGTGAGTCACAAAAGGTCCTTCGTGCACTTAAGATGTCTTACTGAGAAGATTGATGCTTGTCCTAACAACTGCATCCTATTTAGAAAACAACACGCGGCAGCAAAGTACTGTCCAAAGTGTAAATCCTCAAGGTTCTTGGAGGTAGACGCTAGTGATGGACAAAAGAGGCAGCTCGCGGTCCCAGCGAATGTCCTATGGTACCTTCCATTCATACCGAGGGTCCAACGACTGTTCATGAGCGAGGAATCCGCAAAACAGATGACATGGCACAAAAATGGAACTCGATACAAACCAGACAAGCTTGTACATCCATCCGATGCTGAATCATGGACCCATTTTGATGGGATCCACCATGTTAAAGCTGCTGAAGCTCGTAATGTACGTGTTGCGTTGGTGACAGATGGCTTCAATCCTTACGGAATGTCGGCAGCCCCATACACTTGTTGGCATGTGTTCGTTATCCCTCTTAATCTCCCCCCGGCGTTATCTTTGAACGACAGAACATTTTTCTGTCGTTGATAATTCCTGAACACCCGAGGAATAATATGTGTGTGTTTATGGAGCCTCTGATTGATGATTTTCTCCGTGCTTGGGAGGAAGGGGTTTGGACATACGACCGAGCTACAAAGACAAACTTCAAAATGTATGTGTGGTACCACTACTCTCTGCATGACATGCCCGCGTATGGGATATTCTGTGGCTGGTGTGTGCATGGAAGTTCCCCTGCCCAACTTGCAAGGTGCGTCTGAGGTTCATTTTGTTGAAGAAGGGCGGCAAATATTGTTGAACAATTCCTCCCTCTTGACCATCCATTCAGACGAGATAAGAAGAACTTTACGAAAGGCGTCGAAGTTAAAGACCCTATACCGCACATGATGACACCTGATGAGATTCGTGCCGAGTTAGAAGCCCTCGTGATGAATGAAGATAGTGGGTTTGTGGGATATGGCGAGCAACATGCCTGGGCGGATAGGTGTGGCTTGTGGAGGCTCCCCTATATGCGAGACCTCCTTCTACCACATAACATTGATATGATGCACATTGAAAAGAATGTCGCTGAGGCGACCTTGGGTTCAATCATGGCCTAGCCTAATAAATCAAAGGACAACGTTAAGGCTAGACTTGATCAAGCAGAGTTATGCAACAGACCAGGGTTGAACATTACGGCTCCCCAAGAGGGAAAGAGGAGGAAGAACCCAAAGGCCGATTTCTGTCTAATGCTGAACCAAAGGAGGGAAGTACTACGCTGGATCTAGGACTTAATGTTCCCTGATGGGTACGTAGCGAATCAGAGGCGGGGGGTGAACTTGACTACTATGCGAATCAACGGGCTGAAGAGTCATGACTATCACATATGGATCGAGCGGCTTCTTCCGGTGATGGTTCGTGGCTACGTTCCTGATCATGTCTGTCAAGTGCTTGCAGAGTTGAGCTTTTTCTGCCGCCAGCTTTGTGCTAACGAATTATCTGTGACAATGATCAAGGAAATGGAAAAAATGGCACCTGTGTTGCTCAAGTTGGAGAAGATCTTTCCACCCGGCTTCTTCAATCCAATGGAGCATATGATTTTGCACCTCCCGTACGAAGCACGAATGGGGGGCCTGTGCAAGCACGTTGGTGCTATTCTATTGAGAGCTGCGAAAAAGTGCTTCGAGCTAAATGTAAAAACAAATGCAACATTGAAGCTTCTATTGCTGAGGCATACATTCTGGAGGAGGTCTCCAACTTCACATCGAAATACTATGCTGACAGCCTTCCTAGCATGCATAATCCACCCCCTCATTACAATGTTGGCGAGCATGAATCGAATCTCAACCTTTTCTGAGGGCAACTCGGAAGTGCAAGTAGTTCATGCATCCAAGACCTTGAACCATGAAGAGTGGAGCAAAATCATGCTATATGTGTTGACCAACCTTGAAGTAGTCGTGCCGTACATAGAGTAAGTTTTCAACAAGCGTTTAGTATTTCAATACTTTGTATCTACATCCAACCCCATTGTTCCTATTTGGTATACAGGGAATTTCGTGAGGAATTCTGGCACGGACCTAGGGCCCCTACCCTACAGGAAATGGACACCCTTCTTAGGCAGGGTGCGGGAAATGAAAGACCTAATTTTATTTCTTGGTTCTCACAAAAGGTAATGTCCAATTTAGCTCGTTCGTAGTTCGTAGTATGACATTACAAGTTGCTCCCCTATAATTTGACGAAATTGTATCCTGCTTTGAACTTGTAGGCTCGAAAAGATACTTTTATGAGTGCTGAGTTGCAACAGGTTTCCAAAGGCTTTGCCTATAGGGTCAAGTCATTTGGCGCTTATGATGTGAATGAGTATCGTTTTCACACAACAAGCCATGAGCAGAGTCGCCCCAATCGAAGAACCACAAATACTGGAGTGTTTACTCCAGGAGACGATGAACTCGAGTACTATGGAATAGTCTAACAAATATACGAACTGGACTTTCATGGCTCAAAACCCCTGAAACCTGTCATATTCAAATGCCATTGGTATGATCCTCAAGCTGTGAGACGGACCCTGAAACTTGGGCTAGTCGAAATTCAACGGTCCTCCGTGTACAAAGGAGATGATGTTTATGTTGTGGCCCAATAGGCCACACAAGTCTATTATCTCTCATACCCATGCCAAACCGACCAACGTCTCCTGGGTTGGGATGTTGTGTACAAAGTATCGCCACGCGGCAAACTACCTGTCCCAAACAATGAAGATTACAACATAGACCCAAACACATATGCCGGAGAGTTTTATCAAGAAGATGGGCTAGAAGGGACATTTGACATAGACTTAAGCGAAGCGATCGAAATGGAAGTAGATAATGAAAGAGTCGAGCAGGAAAATGCCGGAGATGTGATTTATAATGTGAAAGACTTAGAATTACTTGAGAAACTACAATTAGGCAACGACAATGATTCTGACAACGAACCTCCTTTGGAGCACGGTGTTGAAGATATAGACACGCGTGATAGCGATGATGAGACATGTGATCCAGCTAATGTGGATTCATGATGACTATTTCTAATTCGTGTATGATATGTGTACTAATTTATTTAAAATCTATATTTTCAGAATTTATTTTTTAATACGCGTGAATTTATTTCTACTACTTGTACTTACTTACACTTTGTCATTGCAGGTGATTGATCAAATATGGTGGGGGTGGCACAGGTGTGATGAGGTCGCTCAGCTCTCTCCTTGGGAAGGGTAGCGGTTCGGCGGAGTCCTCCAAGGGGGCCAACAGGGGAAAAGGGAAGGGTTCAGGGAGTTCGTCGACGGCTGAAGGTACTTACACTTGGTCTTTTTAATTAACAGTGGTCTTTCTAATACCTGTACTTACACACAACTCCTTTTAATTACAGTGGAGAGACCGCAGAGGAGTACTCACAGGAGGGTGCCCTCGCCTGTACCCTCTGCGCACAGCTCTAGTGCGGAGGACGACCGACAGGAGGATGCAGAGCAGGGTCAGCAGGACGAGGAGGCGGAGCAGGAGGAGGGGGAGGAGGAGGCGGAGCAGGAGGGGGAGGGAGAGGAGGAGGAGGAGCAGGAGGGGAAGGAGGGGGCAGAGGAAGGCGACTCACCTAAAGTTTGGTTGCGAGGCACCTCTTCCCTCCCGAGACGACCCATACCTATGGCTCAATGGCCGGTTATTGCACCCCACCCTCCCAGGTAATTAACTTGACATGTTCTTACTAATGTTTGTTCTCATGTTTTTATGGATAATTAAAACTAATAAATTTGCTTTTTTACCTTTGGCAGGGGCTTTGAGATTGTGGAGCCTGGTGTTCGCTCTCGCATTGCCAATGGCATTATGTGCCAGCTTTGCAGGATGCGCTACCCTGGCATCATAGAGAAAGGGGGCCGAGAGCGGCCGGCGTGGTTGTGGGAGGACTACGCGACCATCCAGGACTTGGAATTAGATGAGAATGGGCAGGTGTATGGGAGCAAGGCGTGACGGGTGGTGACCGAGCTGTTTGTAAGAATTCTTCGTATTGCATTGATCAATACATCGCATTCATCAATCATTTTTGAAATTACTAATACATCATGTGATTTGTGCAGGAATTCTACAGGCCGCTGGATGGAACGATGAACCAGGCAATCCAGGTGGCTGACACGGCCTACCGCAAGCTGGTGGCTGATATGTGGTACGAGACGAAGCTGTGTGCCATCATACAGTGGTGGGCTAACTTTGCGCCTAGACGCGAGAGGCGGAGCATGCCGAAAGTGGAGGCGAGAAGAATGATGCTAACAGAGGAACAATTTCTACAGGTAAATGTTCAACATTTAATTCCTTTGATTAATTACACACAATTTTATTTTATATGTCGTACTTGATGGCATGCATGTGCCTCCGTGGTGGCTAGCTAACAATGATTGGTGCTGGGGTATGGTGGTGGACATGTGGTTGACGAAGGGTTTTACGGAGAAGAGTGTGGGTGGACAGGTGCGGCGAGGGATGATGCCAGGATCATCACACCACCAAGGCAACCGCAACCTCAAGGGGTACAGGAAAAAATGAGTATGTGTATTCATTTATTAATTCCAACGCTAAATTCTGCAGAATTTCTAATAAATTTGCTTTTTCTGCGGTCGGAGGCACATGGCCGAGACATCAGCATCCTCGGGGCCTATGCTTGCTCAAAAAGGGGAAGGCGACCTCCGATGTCACGTACAACCCGGAGGACCCCCCCCCCCCTCCCCCTCGGCATACAGCAACTCCTCTGTCCAAAGCCGCCTGAGTGACTACGTCGAGATGGCAAAGGCGGTGAGGGGGCCGGATTTCGATCCACAGACGGAGCCCCTTGATGGAGAGGTCGTCATGAGGATGGGAGGAGGCAAGAAGCATGGGCGGTACGTTATTGCTGACAGCGCAATCGACACGGCTAGTACTCCCACTCTCTCACAGCTTCGTGCTTGGCAAACCGACTCCACACCCCCTATACGCCAGCGACAAAGCATTGTACAGATATAGATGGAGCAATTCAAGGTTATTTCAATTGCACTCGTCGTTCAGTGAGTTTTACGCACGTTAGCTTTGTATTCTAACCCGTGCATCATATTTTGTAGGCCCAGATGGAGGCATCGTTCCAGGCGCAGGTCCAGGCGACGGTCCAGGAGCAGTTGCGGGCCCAGACAGAAAGGATTGAGCAGGAGAATGCAAGGAGATGGGAGGCCTATGCTCAGTACATGCAGTCTTTGGGCTTTCCGTAGCCACCGCTATCACCGTTCGGTCCACCACCTGGAGCTCGTGTCGGTACTCCGACTCTTGTGAGTGACTTCATAGCCGTGTACTTTCATTTGTTACAGTGACTTAGCACTTTCCATTCTTAGGATACAAAGTAGAAAGACTTAGTATACAAACTACAATGACTTAGTAAAATCACTTAGCTTAACACATTCAATATCTTCAACTTTGGACAGAATCAATCAGCGGCATGCAATGAAGGGCCAATCAATCCAGATCTGTCGCCTCCGTGGAGTCAGTGGCCGTCTCCGCAGGGATGCAGGCTTGCTCGTGGCAGGGGCCGCCGACTCAGCCGTGGCAGGGGGCGCCGCCTCAGTCGTTGTCGTCTCAGCTTCCGCCGTCGTCGTCGCAGATGCCGCCCTGGGCTTGGGCTATGCAACAGATGCATCCGCCTCCGCCGCCACCGCCGGCGGATGAGTGAGTGGTATGTATCATGGTTTCTATGTATTGACTTTGTATGAACTGGGTTCTGGACTATGGACTCATATGGACTCTGTATGAACTTGTTTATGGACTTTGGACTCATATCGACTCGTATGGACTGTATATGAACTTGTTTATGGACTTTGTATGAATTTCTGTGGCCGTATATGGCTTATGGTGTTTGTGAACTGGTGAAGCGATATATGAATGTCTGTGATGCATATAAACTGCCTGGGATGTTAATTGTGATGCATATGAACTGCCTGTGATTGATTTGCTGTTTGGGGGACATTTAAAAGCAAAAACAGCAAAAATTTGGATGGGGGAAGGGTGTTTGCCGTGTGCAAAGCACATAGCACACGACAAACTATGGCTATTTGCTGTGTGCATCCCACGTGGCACACGGCAAACAACCATGGTTTGCCGTGTGCCCTCCCACGTGGCACACGGCAAACAGCTGCCTCCGCCGGCCGCTGTCAGTTACCTTTTTTTTTGCCGTGCGGGACCCATGGCACACGGCAAACCAGTGCTCTTTGCCGTCGTAGGGTTTGACGTGTGCCATTTTGCACACGACAAAGCCTAAAGCACACGACAAAGCCTTTGCCGTGTGCTTTTATGGCTTTGCCGTGTGCCCGACCCGGAATCCGGTAGTGCTCAAACCATACATGGGCCAGGCCAGGCCCGATGGTAAGGTAACAATCACACCCAGTCTGGCTGACCTTCAAATCCTGGTGCTCGCGCCTTTTCCTGAGATTTTTCAGGATTTATCGGCGTTATGCGTTAAGTGGTAAGCGGCATTCCCGTCGACAACGAGGTGTCAACGGTGACTTCAGGGATCTCCAGATCTGCCGGGTGCTGCTCAGTCATTCGAAGGTGCTCATAGGGGTAGGGTTTGCGTACGTGTGTTCATAGGGATGAGTGTGTGTGCGTGTTGTGAGCGTCTGCATTGTACTGTTTAATTCTAAAAAAAATAACTAGACATATTCCTCAAAGAAAAGAGATAAACCAGCCATGTAATAAGGTTATGATTGTTGTTTCATTCGCATTCTGTATCAAATATGCCACTTGATTTTTCTCTAGGGACCTACTACGACGGGAAGATTGGGTTACGACATTTTTTGCAATATACTGCCGTCGGATGCTCTCAGAAGGTCCATCATACATTTCTCGACAAGATTAAAAAGAAGTGCGATCGCAAGATTTCGGAAAGTAGATGGTTGACACACTGTCCAGCTTTAATGGTGGTTCAGAGATTCAATCTGCGACCTTTCTGTACCCAGAAGATGTGGCAATTATTCCACGAAAATCTTGAGCACGTACGTGATCTTCAAGTGTTCTAGAAGATCCTCAAAAGTTGGAAGCGTCATGAGCGCATCAAACTTAAGCAAGCGCTCACTGTCTCCATTCGGGGTCCAAGAAATATCAGCTTCCAATTCCGTGTCCGATAGTCAGCAGTCCTATCAGATCAGTCAAAAATGTTATAAAGCCGGATCTGCAGCAGACAGATTCTCCTTATTACATGAGGATGTTCGCAGGAAGCGAAAGAATCTACTACGGGGGGTGTCGTCAGTTCTCGAAGCACATACAGTTCCAGTGTCCCTGACAAACAAATGAATTTCAGCAGAGTAAAATTCCCCTAGGACACGCACGCAACGCGCGACATCACGGTATGCCCCCTGTTAGTTTAAACTAACAATACTTACAACATAAACATTAACAGAATCACCTAGACTAACTAGATCACGTCTAGCACCTTAACTAAAGCGGAGAAAAGAGTAAGTTCGGCTTTATACCGGCGCTAGCGTTGTCCATGTTGTCGGTACGGCCTGAAGAAGTAGTAGCAGCGAGAGTTTCGCCGGGCTTGTATCGTAGTCGTTCCTTGAGCGTCTTCTGAGGGTATCGATGGCCTTCAGGACGCCAACGACACTGCCCAGGACGCGCGGCTCGAGCTTCCAGGCCTTCCAGCGCGCTTAGGGATCGGTGGGTGGATTAGGGTTTAGGCAAACCTCGTTAGGCGTGCAGGGAACCCGTGGGGGACCCTTTCCTTATATAGTGCGCGTTGTAGGCCCGAGGCCGAGTCCGTACTTATCTAGACTTTACCTCCCGATCAAGGCAAAACGGACTTAGGTTAGTTGGACTAAATCTCGGATTAGGGGGGACGAGATACGCTCCCCCTTATCCTCGGTCTGTTGGTTGACCGAGGTGAAACCGATATCCAACATTCTCCCCCTTGACCGAAGGTCAAACAAACTTAAACTAAAAACTTAAACTAAAAACTCAAACTAATACTTAATCAATCACTAACTTAAACTAAAATCCCTCCTCAGTAAATCAGCAAGTACCAGACCAATGCGTCGTCAGCAGCACTACGGTACACTGGGACAACATTACCCATAGTCTATACTGAAAAACTTTGTTAGGATTACTTATTCTTATTTGGGGAAAAACTAATGGCCCTGAACCAGGACCTTATCAAGGCTATCAACCAATCCCATACCTAGGACATGTTTCTGAAAGAGGAATGGTGGTATGCCTTTTGTGAGCGGATCCGCAATATTTGCTTTTGTACTTATGTGCTCAATCTTATAAGTGCGGTCCCGGTTTCTTTCTTTCACGACACGATACTTAATATCAATGTGCCTAGAAGCACCACTTAATTTATCGTTAGCCGCGAAGAAAACTGCAGCTTGATTGCCGCAGTGCATTGTGATAGGTCTCGAGATTCTATCCACAATTCTTAATGCCGGTATGAAACTTTTGAGCCACACGGCCTGTCCCGTTGCATCAAAACATGACACAAATTCAGCTTGCATGGTCGATGCAGTAGTTACACCTTGCTTACCACTTCTCCATGAAATTGCTCCCCCTGCTAGCATGAAGATATAGCCAGAAGTAGACTTTCTATCATCTTCATCACCAGCAAAGTCGGCATCAGTGTAACACTCAACCTCAAGATTATCTGATCTCCTATATGTGAGCATATAGTCTTTAGTGCCTTGGCAATATCTTAACACCTTTTTGACACCAACCTAGTGAGCCCATCCGGGTTTAGACTGATATCTACTAAAACTTCGGCAGCGAATGCCAAGTCAGGACGCGTACAGACTTGTGCATACATTAGGTTTCCTCCCATTCCACAACTCAAAAGGTGTCTTGGGAACTGACTTAGACGGAACCCAATTAAGTATATGAGCGGCTGTCTTTAATGCTTCCATCCACAGCTCCACAGGCAAGCTAGAGTGACTGAGCATGCTCTGTACCATATCCATGAGCGTACGGTTGCGACGCTCAGCAACTCCATTTTGCTGTGGTTCGCCTGGCATGGCGTACTGAGCTCTTATGCCATTTTCTTCTAAATACTTAGCAAATGGTCCCTTAATTTGACCATATTGAGAATGTCTCTCATAGTACTCACCTCCCCTGTCTGATCTTACTATCTTAATGGTAGTATTATGTTGTTTCTCAACTTGTTTCTGATATATCTTAAATATTTCTAACGCATCTGAACGCTTACGGATAGGGTAGATGTGTCCATAGCGGGAATAATCATCAGTGAATGTTATAAAAGAATCATAACCATCCACTGATTCTATAGAGAGAGGGCCACAGATGTCTGTGTGAATTATTTCTAACACGCCCGTACTCCTAGTAGCGCATTTCTTAATTGTCTTAGCGTATTTCCCCTTAACGCAGTCGATGCACTGCTCTATGTCTGATAAGTCTAATTTCTCTATTATTTCTTGTTTAATGAGACGATCCATTCTCCCCCTCGAAATGTGGCCAAGGCGATAGTGCCACAGCTTCGATGAGGTCTCATTAAAACGCTTACGCTTATTAGAACGATTAGCAACATTCATCACAGAATCATTATTTAAGGAGAGCATATATAGTTTGCCTTGCCTTTTAGCAAGACCCACATTTATTGAATTAAACTGAATCACACACTTATCTTTATCAAATACACAAACGTGTCCTGAATATGCTAAAGCTGATACTGAAATAAGGTGTCTTTTTAAGCTAGGAACATAAAGAACTTCATCTAAACTAAGCTGGAAGCCGCGTGGCAACTCTAAGACGAAGCTTCCAACACCTTCAACCTCAATGCCGTTCCCATCAGCCACTCTTAGATTTTGCTTCCCCCTTCTTATAGTTTGGATCGAATGGAATGTCTGCAATGAATTGGAAATGTGCATAGTGGCACCTGAGTCAATCCACCAAGTACTAGGGGAAAAATCAGCTAAGAATAATTCATCAATAAAAGAGACAACATCATACTGAAAATTACCTTGCTTCTTTAGCCATTCCTTAAATCCTGCACATCCCTTCTGAAGATGCTTGGGTGAATCGCAGAAGGAGCAAGTCATCTTGCCACCCTTAGACTGGTGAGCACGCTTAAACTTGTTGTCATTCTTGGGACCAAAACTCTTGTTCCCATTCTTCTTAGAGTGCTTCTTGTTGCCTTGCTTGCTGCTGCCTGACTCATGCTAGTTCTTAGGAGTGCCATTGAGACTGAGATTTCCAATCATGTTGACCACATCCTTCATCTTTTCTGTCTTAAGTCTCTCCTCCTCCTCAACACAGTAGCTGATTAAATCACTGATAGACCAAACAGTCTTGTTGGTGTTGTAGTTTATCTTAAAGGCAGCATATTGTGTAGGGTGTGAAGTCATGATGAAATGCACAAGGAAACCATCTGAGATCTCCATCTGCATCTCCTTAAGCTTATTTGCCATGTCACACATGTTGAGGATGTGCTCTCTGATTCCAGTTTGACCATTGTACTGAGAGGAGACTAATTTCATGATTAGAGTGCTTGCATAAGTCTTAGATGAGCTCTTGAAGTTATCCTCAATCTTAGCCAGGAGCTCCTTAGCAGTGAGATCAACACCAGCAGCAGTCTTAGTGAGAATAGCCCCCTTAATGCCGGCGCAGATTGTCTGTGTCATTACCATGACGGCAAGGCGGTTGGACGTCTCCCACTTCTCAATAGCAGTGGTAGACCCTCCAGCAGCGGGAGCAGAAGGCTTATCTTCCCTGAGCGCTAGATCAAGGTCGTTCCACATCAGGCACGTCTGAATCTGGCCTTTCCACTCGGGGAAGTTCGCTCCGTTGAGTGGCTTGATGTTGTTGAGGTACGATGCAACGGAGTTGACATTTGTCACTGAAATAAAAGACAAATAAAACATAGCTTAGTAATAATAGTATACAAAGAAATGCGAATAAAAGCATGAAATAACCCTACGGTGGTCTGATTAAAACATGCATTAAATTTCAATTTGCAACCACCGGTGGGGAAACAAACGAAATTTGTCTTAATACTCATGAATAAACAACGGTGGTTGAAATAAACACAAGTTTAATCTAAATAAATTTCCTGGTGGTTCCATTTATCTAGAGGCATCTCTAAGTATAAGGTGGATTTAAACTTAAAATTTCAGTGATAACTTAGCAGAAAAATTCACATGAACACCAACATCTTAAATAAAAGACTTATGCACTTAAAACAGGAATTAATTTGGTACTTAAACTGAGAAAAACATACTGAAAACTTAAATAAAAGAAGAAAACTTATTCAGCCCGAAACTCAAAATAGCCCAAAACCGCCCACTAAAACGCGCAGCCCAGCAATTCATGCGCGCGCGGCCCAACTCAAAAAAATGGCCCAGCGACCCAGCGGCGCGCGCGGACGGCTCAAACGCGCGGCTCGCGGAGCGGCTCAGCGCGCGTCGCGGCTTGGCAGCTTGGCTCAGAAGCGCGCGCGCGGGACGGCGGCGCGGCTCAGCGCGGCCTAGCCCGAAGGAGAAAAGGGACCACGAACTAAACTAATGGGCCGTGGCCCAGCGAACCGACGGGCAGGCCGCCAAAGGGCCCAGCCGATGTCGTCGCCCTCGACCCGCGCTGATCTGAGCCGTTCGTCCTATCGGACGGACGAGCGCGCGCCTCAACCGTATAAAAGCCGGCTCAGCGCGGGGGAGAGTGAACCCTAGGGTCACTTTCTCCTCCCCCCTTTGCCAGCAGCCACTGAGGGCGCTTAGCGTCGCCGACGGCGGAGCGCTCCACTGCTCGCCGCCGCCTTCTCCTCAGCGCCGCCGGCGGTGGAGCGGCGCAATGCCGCCCACCGTCCCCTTTTATCCTTTTCTTCCCCATGTCCGGTGAGTGAGGGCGAAGACCCGAAGGTCCTCAAGCCGCTCCACGCCGGAACGCCACCGAGCCAGAGCTCCACGGACCTCCTCTGCGCGCCGCGTGCGTGAACGCGCGCGGTTCGTCGAGGGGGATCTGTTGGTGCTCCAACGGCCGACGGCGGCGGCGCAAGGCTAAGGCGCCGCCATGAAGAAGAAGGCCGCGGCCAAAGGGCCCGCTACGCAGTGACCTACTCATGTCACTTGCGCGAGCGGGGCCTAGGCACGTCGGTCGTGAGGACGGCGGTCGCGTGCGGCCAACTCATGCCACGCGCGGCCGCCAAGGCTAGGGTAAGCCTTTATGGTTAAGGTTTCGAGAACCCTAGATCTCGGGATGCAAGATCCCCTTTTTTGACTTATTTTCCACTTCTCTTAATGCTTTTCGAGGTGGGCTGAGATGTGTACATGATGTACTTTGGGGATTTGGGTTGAGATGTTGTAAACACATGTGGGTTGGGCTGTGATGATGTGTGACAGTAAGAAAACGAAACCCCTAAACATGTAGATCTTAGACTAAAGCATGAAAAACTTAACCAAAACTTGACTAATCTAATCTGAGCGATTTCTTATGCGACGGTTTAAGTATGTAAACGTCATAAATGTAAGGAAAAACTTAACTAAACATAACTAATCGAGCTTAAAGTTGACGGATAAAATGATCTAGCATGAAAAACTTAACAGATATGAATAAAGCTTAACTGAAGTAGGCTAGATCTATAGGATACATCACTGTCTAACTAAAATTATGACTGAACACTTAGGCATGATTAAACTTACGAATCTTAAAGAAAACCGAACTAAAAGACATGCCTAAAAGCGTGTAGATCGGTACTAAAAACATGAGCATAAAATTTACTGAATAGATCTGCACATAAAAACCGAACTATCTAAACTCAGGGTTCGTGCTATGGATCTAGAAACGCTAGATCCAGGCGTCTGATACCAATTGTTAGAATAAACTAACAATACTTAGAACATAAACATTAACAGAATCATCTAGACTAACTAGATCACATCTAGCACCTTAACTAAAGCGGAAAAAAGAGTAAGTTCGGCTTTATACCGGCGCTGGCGTTGTCCATGTTGTCGGTACGGCCTGACGAAGTAGTAGCAGCGAGAGCTTCGTCGGGTTTGTATCGTAGTCGTTCCTTGAGCGTCTTCTGAGGGTATCGATGGCCTTCAGGACGCCAACGACACTGCCCAGTACGCGCGGCTCGAGCTTCCAGGCCTTCCAGCGCGCTTAGGGATCGGTGGGTGGATTAGGGTTTAGGCAAACCTCGTTAGGCGTGTAGGGAACCCGTGGGGGGACCCTTTCCTTATATACACTACGGGGGCTGCGCCGTTTGCCGTGTGCCTACGGCGCACGGCAAAACAAAAAAACTCACACGGCAAAACATTTGTCGTGCGCCGTGCACGGCAAAACATTTGTCGTGCGCCGTGCACGGCAAAATGCACACGGCAAACAAAGTGTCGGCAAACGCAATCTTTGCCGTGAGCTAGTTTTCGGGCACACGGCAAAATGCTTTGCCGTGTGTCGTCTTATTTGCCGTGTGCTTAACGGGCTGACGGCGGTCACGGTGCGCCCCACGTTTGCCGTGTGCTTCTGCTATGTGCACACGGCAAAGCCAGCCCCTTTGCCGTGTGCTTTTTGCTCCGAGCACACGGCAAAGCTTCTGGCTTTGCCGTGTGCTTCTGCCTCGAGCACCCGGCAAAGCTTCTGGCTTTGCCATGTGCTTTTTGCTAGGTGCACACGGCAAAGCCAGAAGCTTTGCCGTGTGTTTTTTGCTTCGAGCACACGGCAAACCTTCTGGCTTTGCCGTGTGCTTTTTGCTAGGCGCACACGGCAAAGCCAAACGTGATGCCGTGTGCTTTTTGCTACGTACACACGGCAAAGCCAAACGTGATGCCGTGTGATTTTGGGAGCAATCGTTTGCCGTGGCCGTCACCGTAATTTAAAATTACATTATTACAAGCAACATACGATCACAATCAACATTACAAGCAATTACATGCATAACAGAGTTCATACAAATACGATGCGAGTTCATACAAAGTCCATACAAAGAGTCGATACAAAGTTCATATATGTGAATAAAAAGTCCATACAGAATCGATACGTACAAACCACGATACATACCGCTCACTCATCCACTGTCTGCTGAGCCGGCGGCTGCGAAGCCCAACCCCAAGGCGGCATCTGAGACGGTGGCAGCGGAGGCTGGGACGGCGGCGGCAGAGGCTGGGACGACGGCGGTGGAGGGTGACACGGCCACGACTGAGACGGCCCCGGCCGCCACTGCGGCCCATGAGGAGGGCACGAGTGACTCGGGTGCACTTGGGCGTGCGGAGACGGCCACTAAGGCAACGGAGGCGACATGTCTGGATTAACTGGCCCTTCATTGGATGCTGCCGATGGATTCTACCGTATTTGAAGATATTGATTGTGTTAAGTAAGATTTAATTTTGGAAAGTGCTAAGTGATTGTCGAAGTTACTCACAGGAGTCGAAGTACCGGCACGAGCAATATGTGGTGGACTGAACGGTGGCTGCAGAAAGCCCAAAGAAGTCATGTATTGATAATAGGCCTCCCATCTCCTTGCATTCTCTTGCTCCATCTTTTCCCGCTCCGCCTGCATGTGTGCCTGAACCTGTGCCTCGACCTGCGCCTGGACCCTTGCCTCCATTTGGGCCTACAAAATTAGACCCCGGGGTCAGAATAGAAAGTTAGCGTACGTAAAACTCAATGAATGACGAGTGCAACTGAAATAACCTGGAATGCCTCCATCTGGAGGTGTACAGCGTTTGGCCGCTGGCGTATGGGTGGGCTTGAATCGGTTTGTCGAGCTCGAAGCTGCGAGAGTGTGGGAGCGTCGGCCGTGTCGATGGCGCTGTTAGCAAGCAAGTACCTACCATGCTTTTTGCCGCCTCCCACCCTCACGACGACCTCTGCATCAAGGGGCTCCGTGTGTGGATCAAAATCTGGCCCCCTCACCTCCTTTGCCACCTCGGCATAATCACTCAGACGGCTGTAGGCGGTGGAGTTGGAATATGCCGAGGGAGGGTCCTCCGGGTTGTACGTGACATCGGAGGTCGCCTTCCCCTTATGGGACAAAGCAAAGGCCTGGAGCATCGTGAGCTGCTGGCCACCATTTACCTCGGACTGTGAAAAAAAGAAAGATCATTAGAAATTATGCAAAACTGAGCGTTGGAATAAAGAAATGAATACACGTACCCATTTCTTCGCGTATCGCTTGAGGTTACGGTTGCCTTGGTGGTGTGGTACCCCTGGCATCCGCAAATGGTGCTCCCGGCCAGCCTCGTGCTTCTCCACCCAACCCTCCATGAACCACTTCTTCACCACCATCTCCCAGCAATGATTATTGTTGGCTAGAAACCACGGAGGCACCTGAAAGACAACAAGTATAAGAAGATCAAATTTTGCGTAATTCATCTACAAAATTAAATGTTGCATATTTACCGAGTTAAATTGTGCCACAGTCAGTTCTCGCCTCCGCTTTCATCACCCTACGCCCGTTGTTTGCCCAGTACTGTATGATGGCGCTTATGCGTGTCTCATACCACATATCGGTCACTAGCTTGTGACATGCTGTGTTAGCCACGTTTTCGCACGCGTTCTTCGTCCCCTCCTGCCATTTGTAGAAATCCTTCACAAATCACGAGATGTATTAGAAATTTCAAAACGTGGTTGATGAATGCGATGTATTGATAAATGTAACATGAAGAAGACTTACCCACAGCTCGGCCACCACACGCCGCGCCTTGCTCCCATACACCTGTCCATTTTCATCTGTGGCAATATCTGTCGTGGTCGTCCAGTCCTCCCACGACCACGCCGGCTGTCTCTGACCCCCTTTCTCTATGATGCCAGGGTAGTGCAGCCTGCACAGCAGCCCTAGGATGCCATTGGGGATGCGAGAGTGAATACCTGGCTCCACAATCTCAAAGTTCCTGCCAAAGAGATTCAGATAAACTATTAGTTTCACTTATGGTTTTAAACATATGAAAAGGAAAATTAGTAAGAACGTATAAAGATACTTTCCTCGGAGGGTCAGGTGCAATAACCAGCCGGTGAGCCAAAGCTATCGGTTGGTTCGGGAGCTTAGAGGGGCCCCGCAACTTGATTTTAGGGAGATCGCCTGCCTCCGCCACCCCCTCCCCCTCCTGCTGCTCCGCCTCCTCCTGGTCCTCCTCCGGCTCCCCTTCTTGCTCCTCATCCTCGTCGTACTCCTCTGCCTCCCCCTCCTCCTCTCGGTCATCCTCCGCACTAAAGCTCGACGTAGAGGGTCCAGGCGAGCGCTCCCTCCGGCGAGTCCTCCTCCGCGGCCTCTCTCGAGTCATACCAGAGTCCTGCACTGCAATTAAAAAGTACATGTATTAGAAATTAAAAGAGTACAACTAGTAGATCATTGTAATTAAAAAGAGCTGTGTGTTTGTATCTGCAGCCGCCGAGAACTCGCTGAACCCTTCCTTTTTCCCCGTCTGCCCCTCTCGGAGGACTCTGCTGAACCGCTACCTCTCCCTAAGTTAGCGTTGACCGACCTCATCACCACTTTGCCGGCCCCCACCATCTTTGATCAAACACCTGCAATGAGAAAGAGTAAATTAGTACAACTAGTAAATAAATTAGTACAACTAATTTATAAATTATTACACCTAGTAAATTTAGAACATATAATCTGAAACTAACATATTTAAAATACACTCATATGCACATCTTACATGTATTAGAAATAGTCATCATGATCCATATTATCTGGATCACATGTCTCATCATCGCTATCACGTGTATCCATATCTTCAACACCGTGCTCCAAAGGAGGTTCGTTGTCAGAATCACTGTCGTTGCCTAAACGTAATTTCTCAAGTAAATGTAGATCTTTCACATTATTAATCACATCCCCGACATCCTCCTGCTCAACTGTTTCATTGTCTACTTCCATTCCGATCGCTTCGCTGAAGTCTATCTCAAATGTCTCTTCTAGCCCATCTTCTTGATAAAACTCTCCGGCGTATGTGTTTGGGTCTATGTTGTAATCTTCATTGTTCGGGATAGGTAGTTTCCCTCGTGGCGATACCTTGTACACTACATCCCAACCTAGGAGACGGTCGGTTTGGCATGGGTATGAGAGATAATACACTTGCGTGGCCTGTTGGGCCACAATATAAACATCCTGTCCTTTATACACGGACGAACGTCGAATTTCGACTAGCCCAAAATTCGGAGTCCGTCTCATAGCTTTAGGATCAAACCAGTGGCATTTGAATATGACAGGTTTCAGGGGTTTCGAACCATGAAAGTCGAGTTCGTATATTTGTTCGATTATTCCATAGTACTCGAGTTCGTCGTCTCCTTTGGTAAAGACTCCAGTATTCGTGGTTTTTTCGATTGGGGCGACTCTGCTCGTGGCTTGTTGTGTGAAAACGATACCCATTCACATCATAAGCGCCAAATGACTTGACCCTATAGGCAAAGCCATTGGCAACCTGTTGCAACTCTGCACTCATAGAAGTATCTTTTTGGGCCTGCAAGTTCAAAGGCGTGTGCAAGTTCAAAGTCATGTGCAAGTTCGTCATACTATTTTAACTCAGAAACTTGTAATGTCAATTCAGACATTACCATTTGTTTTAACCAAGAAATGAAATTAGGTCTTCCATTTCCCGCACCCTGCCTAAGAAGGGTGTCCATTTCCTGTAGGGTTGGGGCCCTTGGTGCATGCCAGAATTGGGTATTAAAATCTCTGTATAACAAAGAGGAACAATGGGGTCAGATGCAAAATACGAACTATTGGAATATTAAATGTTTGTTGAAAACTTACTCCATGTACGGCCCGACTTCTTCAAGGTTGGTCAACACATATAGCATGATAGTGCTCCACTCTTCATGATTCAAGGTCTTGATGGCCGAACAACTTGCACTTCCGAGTTGCCCTCGGAAAAGACTCAGATTCGATTCATTCTCGCCAACATTGTAACGAGGGGGAGGATTATGCACGCTCGGAAGGTTATCAGCATAGTATTTTGATGTGAAGTTTGACACCTCCTCCAGAATGTATGCCTCAGCAATAGAAGCTTCAATTTTGCATTTATTTTTACATTTAGTTCGAAGCACTTTTTGACATCTCTCAATAGAATAGCACCACCGGGCTTGCACAGGCCCTCCCATTCGTGCTTCATATGGGAGGTGTAAAATCATATGCTCCATCGGATTGAAGAAGCCAGGTGGAAAGATCTTCTCCAACTTACAGAGCAACACAGGCGCCATTTTTTCCATTTCCTTGATCACTGTCACAGATAATTCCTTAGCACAAAGCTGGCGGAAGAAAAGCTCAACTGTGCAAACACTTGCCACACATGAACTGGAACGTAGCCTCGAACCATCACCGGGAGAAGCCACTCGATCCATATGTGATAGTCATGACTCTTGAGCCCGTTGATTCGCATAGTAGTCAAGTTCACCCCCCGCCTCAATTTCGCTGCGTACCCATCAGGGAACATTAAGTCTTGCATCCAACGTAGTACTTCCCTCCTTTGGTTCGGCGTCAAACAGAAATTGGCCTTTGGTTTCTTCCATCTCTTTCCATCTTTAGGAGCCGGAATGTTCATCTTTGGTCTGTTGCATAACTCAGCTTGATCCACTCTAGCCTTAACATTGTCCTTTGTTTTATCAGCCATGTTCATGATTGAACCCAAGGTAGCCTCAGCGACATTCTTTTCGGTGTGCATCATATCAACGTTATGTGGTAGAAGGAGGCCTTGCATATAGGGGAGTCTCCACAAGCCACACTTATCAGCCCAGGCATGTTGCTAGCCATATCCCACAAACCCACCTCCTTCAGCCATCACGAGGGCTTCTACATCAGCACGAATCTCATCAGGTGTCATCATGTGCGGTATAGAGTTTTTAACTTCGACGCCTTTCGTAAAGTTCCTCTTGTCTCGTCTAAATGGATGGTCAATAGGGAGGAATTGTCGATGTTTGTCGAACGAAGAATATTTTCTGCCCTTCTTCAACCAAATGAACTTCAGACGCGCCTTGCATATTGGGCACGGGAACTTCCCGTGCACACACCAGCCACAGAATATCCCATACGCCGGCCTGTCATGCAAAGAGTAGTGGTACCACACATACATTCTAAAGTTTGTCTTTGTAGCTCGGTCGTATGTCCAAACCCCTTCCTCCCAAGCACGGAGCAAATCATCAATCAAAGGCTTCATATACACACTCATATGGTTGCCCGGGTGTTCAGGAATTATCAACGACATAAAAATATTCTGTCGTTCAAAGATAACGCCAGGGGGGAGATTGAGAGGGATAACAAACACAGGCCAACAAGTGTAAGGGGCTGCCGACATTCCATAAGGATTGAAGCCATCTGTCACCAGTGCAACACGTACATTACGAGCATCAGCAGCTTTAGCTTGATGGATCCCATCAAAATGAGTCCATGATTCGGCATCGGATGGATGTACAAGTTTGTCAGGTTTGTATCGAGTTCTGTTTTTGTGCCATGTCATCTGTTTTGCGGATTCCTCGCTCATAAACAGTCGTTGGATCCTCTGTATGAACGGAAGATACCGTAGGACTTTTGCGGGGACCGTGAGCTGCCTCTTCTGACCATCACCAGCGTCTACCTCCAAGAACCTAGACGATTCACACTGTGGACAGTACTTTGCTTCTGCATGTTCTTCCCTAAACAAGATGCATCCCTTAGGACAGACATGGATTTTCTCATATGGCATCTTAAGTGCACGAAGGACTTTTTGTGCCTCATACATGTTTTTTGGCAGAATGTGACCTTCTGGCAGCAAACTGCCAAATATTGTCAACATAACATCGAAGGCATCTCGACTCAGTGCAAACTGGGACTTCACGGCCATTAAGCGCCCAATAGCATCTAATTATGAAACCTTGGTATGCTCGTGAAGGGGTTGACTAGCTGCAGCTAACATGTCGTAATACGCCTTCGCGCTTGGCTCTGGCTCCTCCTCCCTACATCCATCATCAAAGTGTGCTTCTTCAAAGTCATCTAACATGTCTCCTACCCTAGCATCAGAATCAAGTTCCTCAATGCGTTGTCTCATAACCTCGTCTCTCCTACGATTGCCTTCAGCATGATAGGTCCACCGGGTTCGGTCTCTCGTAAATCCATGACGCCTTAGATGCCTTGTCATGTATTCCTTTGTTTGTCGACGCGTGTTCGCACATTGAGCACAAGGACACCAAGTGGTCTTGTTGCTTCCTTTAACCTTAGCAAATGCTTGATCTAGGAAATCCTCGGTCCTCCGTACCCAATCCGAGGTCACATCACCCCCTTGTTTCCAGCCCGTGTGCATCCAACTACGGTCTTCCATCCTAAATTGCAGATTTAAATTAACTACATAACGAATGAACTACTCTACTTAAATTAAACTAGTTAAACTATAAGGTATACTCTACCTAAATGAGCCAACGTATCTAAATTAACTATATTTTTTAACTATATAAACTAATGTGCTACTCTACTAAAATTAAACTAATTAAACTATAAGGTATACTCTACCTAAATGAGCCAACTTATCTAAATTAACTATATTTTTTTGCGAAATACCTAAATTAAGTATATAAATCAATGAGGTACTCTACCTAATTCAAACTAAACTAAACTAATTAAACTAGATAGCTACAATACTTTACCTTCGGCCGAGAGCAGATGGTCGGGGGAGGACCGGTAGCTAGGAGGCCCTACCCCGGCAGGCGCAAGGGGCCGGCCGGGGCGAGGGGGAGACCGCCGGTGGGGCGGTGCACAGCCGGACCGGCGGCTGGAGGAGGCGCAGCCGGGGTTGGCAGGGGCACGGGCAGGGGAGGCCCCCGCCGCGGCTGGGGCAGGGCGCACCGGCCGGCGGGTGGCGAACGGCGGGCCGGCGCGGTGCGGCGGACGGCAGGGCGAGGTGGACAGCCGGCGGGGAGGAGGCGGATGGGAGGCGGCGCGCGGGGGAAGGAGGCGGGAGGCAGCAAGGTTGTCAGTGGGAGTGGGTTTGGGCGAGTGTTGTGTGAGTGGTGTCTGTTGTTTGAGGGTTTATGGGCAAACGTTGCCGTGCGCCTAGATCCAGGACGCACGGCAAAGAAAAGAGACACGGACCGTCTGGCATTTGGGACCTGACCGTCCGCCTGTGCATACTATTTTTAAAAATTCCGTCATAGAAACATATTTATCTATAAGGACCCAACTTCACCAAGACGGACCGTCCGCCTAATAATGTTGCCTAGAACCCCTCAAAAACCGTCTCTGGAGAAACGGTCCGCCGAATCGTCCGCCTCAAAGAAAAGGAGAGGCGCACGGTCCGCCCAGCCACGCGCCGACCGTCCGCCCCCGGCCGACCGTTCCGCCCTCTTTAGGCGGACCGTCCGCCTAACAAAAAACGACTGACGCGTCGTCCACCTAATCAGCGGTCCGACCGTCCGGCCACTTTCGGTCCGACCGTCCGCCTAACATGAATCAGGACATGTTCCTTTCTATTTCTCTCTATCTTTCATTCCACTTTTCCCAACCAAAGTTAGCTCTCTTGCGTGGAATGCAACTAGTTGAGCAAAGTGGCACTAGCGAGTCGTCATGCAAATGAAACCAAACTTGTAACATTGGATAGATGACCTCAAAATTCGTTGTGTAGAAAAAAAACTCCCCCTACATATGTGCATATAATTTCAATTTGTTTTCCCACATATCTGTAGATAGAAAATTTTGATAGAGTTTCCCCTACAAAAAAGGTAACCGAGACTACACAAGATATATATATTGAAGCATATAAAGAATATCAGCAATTTATAATCAGCTTCCAAAAGCTATAAGTACTTGAATATTAAAAACATAACCAACATAGTAGTTCAAACACAAGGTCAAGTTCCACGCACAAATGTAGAGTACTGCAAATATTACAAGCTACACTCATAGTTCATGCAATGTTTATGAAATGCAAAAAGAATTTAAAATGCTAATGCAAGACTCCATGATCTCCATGATCCAGAGCTTCCATTGACTTCAAGATTCTTCGTTCAAGGCACTCTGAGCTTCTTCTCCTCGCTTGTCATCTTGAGGCGGCGGAGGTAAATATGGTGGGTGTGGCAGGAACTCATGTGGTGGCACAGGAGCTGGGAAGTAGGAGTAGAAGTGATCTCGGAAAGCATCAAAATCATCCTGAAGCTGCTTCTGTTTGTTTGCTAAGCGCTCATGGTCATCAAATGTGGTCAAGCCATCAAAGCGCTCATTCAATGCAGAGATGCCCGCATTAATACCTTGTTGCATGTTCTGAAGGTTTGTGTTCATCTGCTGTCCATATGCCTCAAAGTGAGAGTCAAATCTCGTCTGTATCTGCTGAAATTGAGTGTCGATGGACTGCTGCATAGAGGCAAAGTAGGGATCAAAGTATCCTTCAGGAGGTACCCACTGTGACTATTGTGGTGGTGGTGGAGGAGGTGGCATAGCCTGTGCACCCCCGGCACCCTCAGGTGCACCTTCTTCAGGTGCGTCTTGTTGTGCATTTTCCATTGGTGCAGCTTGCTCTGGATTTCCTAATGCTTCATTGGCATCACCAGACAGATAAGGTGTCAACTCTCTCCCAAGGAAGGTTCTGTCATTCTTGAACGGTCTATAGGGATCATGCGACACATCACAAGGGCCCTTGAACTTTGTCTTGGAGAGAATGAGAGACATGATATATGGAGCAAAATATAGATTGATCTCAAAGTTAATCTTTTTGTCTTTGATTTGCCACATGATAAGATTGACCACATCCATCTTTTCATCATCCATGACATGCTGCACAAAGTTAGGTGCCCATCCAGTGAATTTTTCCTTATATCCACTCTTAGGAAGAACAGTGACTCGGGCAATCTTATTTAGGATAGCTGGATGATGCCTCAACCCTGTGGTGGTCTTGTATACTCTATCAATCCCAGTCCTATTTGGCTCATAAAACCGAGTAATATTATGCAAATCCAAAAATAACTCATCTACTACGTCAAAGCTTTCAACTGGGTCAGTGATGATGTCATAGTTCAGCTCATTTGCAACAGCAAACTCAGCAAAAGTGGCATCATATTTCCTTTTGCCTGTGATCCACTCAAGCCTTTTCTGTTCCATGTCCACCTCAACAGTAGCATAGAACTGTCGGATGATCGTATCATTCCAATAGCATTTGTACTCAAGAAAGTCCCTCAAACCTACATTCTGAAGCTTTTGCACCAAACCAATCATCAATGGTTGATCAGCCATATAATAGAAATCAATCCACTGGTGCTTGAAGACCTTTTTCTTCAGCATATGACCATAAAAAGCATCCTCTTGCACTTGAGTATGAAAGAACAGGTTTGCAGTGTCACGGACCAAGTCATATTGATATGGAGCTCTAGCATCTGCATAGTTGGTGGGGTTCCATTGCCTCCCTCCATGCTGAACACTCAAATCAATCAATTCATCTTCACTTTCTTCTATCTCAACCTCACTATCAGTTTGTATATGCTCAGATTCACTTGCCACATACTCATCATCAGACTCATCAACCCTTCGCCTTTTTGACGAACTAGCCTTTGATGGTTTCTGAGCCTTGGTCTTGTAACGGCCACCTCTGTTAAGAACAAATCATATGGGTTAGCATTTACATGTGTATATATAGTTGTGAGAAAACCAAAAAAGAATAAAAACCACTCTTTTTAGTCATATAATTTAGAACTTAAATTAGAACCAAACAAGAAAATGATACAACAATACATGTGTATAAATTATTTTTACATTTTGGTCATATAATTTAGAACTTAAACTGTTCTCAATAATTAAATTGAAGACAGTAAAAGTGATGTATGGCTTAATCTAGCCGTAACAGCAACATCAACAAATAGTGCCTATCCTTTTTTAAGAATACAAACCACTATTTAGTTCTTCTACAAGGCACCACAAAATATACTTTTGGTTAAGTGTGGTTGTCGACTTTTCTAAATTGGTTTTCACTAGGTTGGGTTGTTTAAATGCTTTTCTAGTTAAGTCAAAAGTTTAAAGGTGTGTACTAGAATCTTCTCCCACCGATACGTGCATATCTATTTGCTCTAGAATTTACATCAACATTGTTACTAAATTTTATCAGCTTTGCTCTCGAATTTGTCCCAAATTGCTCCTAAATTAGCATCAATTTACACTTTGAGGTCAGTGTACATTAATGTGAAATATGTACAAATTTACTATGTACATATACTTGAAATTTAAGTGCATTATTTTCATCCTATTCATTCTCTAGTACTTCCCCTGAAAATCTGAACAACTATCTTGACTCTCTTTTGTTTATTTTTCTTTCTAATTTTCTCTCAAGTTAGTTCAGTTTTAATTGAACTAAGATGTTCTGCCTCTGTCTTAAGAAAAAAGATTTTAGACATTTCATCATTAATTTGTCTATATTTGAGGCACATACCATGAATTTTCGATCTCTTCATTCAACCAAAAAAAACTTCGCCTAATCACTAGCATATAATCCTTATGACTATACTAATTCATTTCCATAACCATTTGTAAGAATCCATGGACGAGATCAAAATCCTCACATCAAACCCTAACCTAGTTCATGAGAGAAATCCAAGAGAAAACGTTGAGAAATCAATGAATTACCGAGAGGACATGATGGAGGAGTGCGCGGAGTGTCCGGGGATGAGCCCTGACGGCCTTGGGATGCGCCAAATCCTCCCTTTTGAGATGGTCCTTGTCTTCTTTGGAGGAGCACGTGAGAAGAAGAGAGGGGAGGGGGCGGCGGTTGAAAGTGAGAGGAAGAGAGGAAGGCGTCGTGCGAGTGGAGGAAGAGAGGGGGGCGGCGGATGGAAGTGAAAGGATGGCAGCGCCGCGAGTCAAGGAAAAGGCAGCGGTGGCGGTTGAAAGTGAGGGGAAGAGGGTGTGGGGGCGCCGTTCGCATCTAAAAGGGCATGCACGGGCGGACGGTCGGCCACGCAAGGGCGGACGGGCCGCCTTCGTATCTCAAAGGATGAAATATATGTATTTCCAAGGCGGACCGTTCGCCTAATAAATGTTGCCTAGAACCCCTCAAAACCGTCTCTGGAGAAACGGTCCGCCGAACCGTCCGCCTCAAAGAAAAGGAGAGGCGCACCGTCCGCCCAGCCACGCGCCGACCGTCCGCCCCCGGCCGACGGTCCGCCCCCATTAGGCGGACCGTCCGCCTAACAAAAACGACTGACACGTCGTCCACCTAATCAGCGGCCGACCGTCCGGCCACTTTCGGCCGACCGTCCGCCTAACATGAATCAGGACATGTTCCTTTCTATTTCTCTCTATCTTTCATTCCACTTTTCCCAACCAAAGTTAGCTCTCTTGCGTGGAATGCAACTAGTTGAGCAAAGTGGCACTAGCGAGTCGTCATGCAAATGAAACCAAACTTGTAACATTGGATAGATGACCTCAAAATTCATTGTGTAGAAAAAAACTCCCCCTACATATGTGCATATAATTTCAATTTGTTTTCCCACATATCTGTAGATAGAAAATTTTGACAGAGTTTCCCCTAAAAAAAGGTAACCGAGACTACACAAGATATATATATTGAAGCATATAAAGAATATGAGCAATTTAGAATCAGCTTCCAAAAGCTATAAGTACTTGAATATTAAAAACATAACCAACATAGTAGTTCAAACACAAGGTCAAGTTCCACGCACAAATGTAGAGTACTGCAAATATTACAAGCTACACTCATAGTTCATGCAATGTTTATGAAATGCAAAAAGAATTTAAAATGCTAATGCAAGACTCCATGATCTCCATGATCCAGAGCTTCCATTGACTTCAAGATTCTTCGTTCAAGGCACTCTGAGCTTCTTCTCCCCGCTTGTCATCTTGAGGCGGCGGAGGTAAATATGGTGGGTGTGGCAGGAACTCATGTGGTGGCACAGGAGCTGGGAAGTAGGAGTAGAAGTGATCTCGGAAAGCATCAAAATCATCCTGAAGCTGCTTCTGTTTGTTTGCTAAGCGCTCATGGTCATCAAATGTCGTCAAGCCATCAAAGCACTCAATCAATGCAGAGATGCCCGCATTAATACCTTGTTGCATGTTCTGAAGGTTTGTGTTCATCTGCTGTCCATATGCCTCAAAGTGAGAGTCAAATCTCGTCTGTATCTGCTGAAATTGAGTGTCGATGGACTGCTGCATAGAGGCAAAGTAGGGATCAAAGTATCCTTCAGGAGGTACCCACTGTGACTGTTGTGGTGGTGGTGGAGGATGTGGCATAGCCTGTGCACCCCCGGCACCCTCAGGTGCACCTTCTTCAGGTGCGTCTTGTTGTGCATTTTCCATTGGTGCAGCTTGCTCTGGATTTCCTAATGCTTCATTGGCATCACCAGACAGATAAGGTGTCAACTCTCTCCCAAGGAAGGTTCTGTCATTCTTGAACGGTCTATAGGGATCATGCGACACATCAAAAGGGCCCTTGAACTTTGTCTTGGAGAGAATGAGAGACATGATATATGGAGCAAAATATAGATTGATCTCAAAGTTAATCTTTTTGTCTTTGATTTGCCACATGATAAGATTGACCACATCCATCTTTTCATCATCCATGACATGCTGCACAAAGTTAGGTGCCCATCCAGTGAATTTTTCCTTATATCCACTCTTAGGAAGAATAGTTACTCGGGCAATCTTATTTAGGATAGCTGGATGATGCCTCAACCCTGTGGTGGTCTTGTATACTCTATCAATCCCAGTTCTATTTGGCTCATAAAACCGAGTAATATTATGCAAATCCAAAAATAACTCATCTACTACGTCAAAGCTTTCAACTGGGTCAGTGATGAGGTCATAGTTCAGCTCATTTGCAGCAGCAAACTCAGCAAAAGTGGCATCATATTTCCTTTTGCCTGTCATCCACTGAAGCCTTTTCTGTTCCATGTCCACCTCAACAGTAGCATAGAACTGTCGGATGATCGTATCATTCCAATAGCATTTGTACTCAAGAAAGTCCCTCAAACCCACATTCTGAAGCTTTGGCACCAAACCAATCATCAATGGTTGATCAGCCATATAATAGAAATCAATCCACTGGTGCTTGAAGACCTTTTCTTTACCATATGACCATAAAAAGCATCCTCTTGCACTTGAGTATGAAAGAACAGGTTTGCAGTGTCACGGACCAAGTCATATTGATATGGAGCTCTAGCATCTGCATAGTTGGTGGGGTTCCATTGCCTCCCTCCATGCTGAACACTCAAATCAATCATTCATCTTCACTTTCTTCTATCTCAACCTCACTATCAGTTTGTATATGCTCAGATTCACTTGCCACATACTCATCATCAGACTCATCAACCCTTCGCCTTTTTGACGAACTAGCCTTTGATGGTTTCTGAGCCTTGGTCTTGTAACGGCCACCTCTGTTAAGAACAAATCATATGTGTTAGCATTTACATGTGTATATATAGTTGTGAGAAAACCAAAAAAGAATAAAAACCACTCTTTTTAGTCATATAATTTAGAACTTAAATTAGAACCAAACAAGAAAACGATACAACAATACATGTGTATAAATTATTTTTACATTTTGGTCATATAATTTAGAACTTAAACTGTTCTCAATAATTAAATTGAAGACAGTAAAAGTGATGTATGGCTTAATCTAGCCGTAACAGCAACATCAACAAATAGTGCCTATCCTTTTTTAAGAATACAAACCACTATTTAGTTCTTCTACAAGGCACCACAAAATATACTTTGGTTAAGTGTGGTTGTCGACTTTTCTAAATTGGTTTTCACTAGGTTGGGTTGTTTAAATGCTTTTCTAGTTAAGTCAAAATTTTAAAGGTGTGTACTAGAATCTTCTCCCACCGATACGTGCATATCTATTTGCTCTAGAATTTACATCAACATTGTTACTAAATTTTATCAGCTTTGCTCTCGGATTTGTCCCAAATTGCTCCTAAATTAGCATCAATTTACACTTTGAGGTCAATGTACATTAATGTGAAATATGTACAAATTTACTATGTACATATACTTGAAATTTAAGTGCATTATTTTCATCCTATTCATTCTCTAGTACTTCCCCTGAAAATCTGAACAACTATCTTGACTCTCTTTTGTTTATTTTTCTTTCTAATTTTCTCTCAAGTTAGTTCAGTTTTAATTGAACTAAGATGTTCTGCCTCTGTCTTAAGAAAAAAGATTTTAGACATTTCATCATTAATTTGTCTATATTTGAGGCACATACCATGAATTTTCGATCTCTTCATTCAACCAAAAAAAACTTCGCCTAATCACTAGCATATAATCCTTATGACTATACTAATTCATTTCCATAACCATTTGTAAGAATCCATGGACGAGATCAAAATCCTCACATCAAACCCTAACCTAGTTCATGAGAGAAATCCAAGAGAAAACGTTGAGAAATCAATGAATTACCGAGAGGACATGATGGAGGAGTGCGCGGAGCGTCCGGGGATGAGCCCTGACGGCCTAGGGATGCGCCAAATCCTCCCTTTTGAGATGGTCCTTGTCTTCTTTGGAGGAGCATGTGAGAAGAAGAGAGGGGGGCCGGCGGTTGAAAGTGAGAGGAAGAGAGGAAGGCGTCGTGCGAGTGGAGGAAGATTGGGGGGCGGCGGATGGAAGTGAAAGGACGGCAGCGCCGCGAGTCAATGAAGAGGCAGGGGCGGCGGTTGAAAGTGAGGGGAAGAGGGTGTGGGGGCATCGTTCGCATCTAAAAGGGCATGCACGGGCGGACGGTCGGCCATGCAAGGGCGGACGGGCCGCCTTCGTATCTCAAAGGATGAAATATATGTATTTCCAAGGCGGACCGTTCGCCTAATAAATGTTGCCTAGAACCCCTCAAAACCGTCTCTGGAGAAACGGTCCGCCGAACCGTCCGCCTCAAAGAAAAGGAGAGGCGCACCGTCCGCCCAGCCACGCGCCGACCGTCCGCCCCCGGCCGACGGTCCGCCCCCATTAGGCGGACCGTCCGCCTAACAAAAACGACTGACGAGTCGTCCACCTAATTAGCGGCCGACCGTCCGCCTAACATGAATCAGGACATGTTCCTTTCTATCTCTCTCTATCTTTCATTCCACTTTTCTCAACCAAAGTTACCTCTGATGCATACAATGCAAATGGCACTAGAGAGTCGTCATGCAAATGAAATTGACCGCTCTTGATAGTTCGGCCATCTACCCTATCAATCCGGTCAAAAATACATCTCTAGACATCTCACGACCGGTAAATGAAAACTCTATCTTTTACATTTTCCTTTAGCTTCCTTTAGGTTAAATATCCATAATCATTACTCAGTTGACCTTTGAAGCTCAACTTATCACCAGAACTAATCTCAATGAAATTGGTAGTCGAAGATAATTGTCATTAATTACCAAAACACAACTTAGGGTACATAAGTTCAAATACATTGCTTAATACTTAACAAATACAATAAGTTCAAATACATAGAATTAAAAGGGTACATAAGTTCAAATACAACACAAGTTCACAGCAATGCACAAGTTCACATCTCAAGTTCACAACATGCACAAGTTCAAATCTCAAGTTCACAACACAAGTTCACAACATAAGTTCACAACCAAAGTCGCGGCGTCTCCGGTGTACTTTTATTGAGTACGTGCCCCGTCCAGTGTCTCCTGATCCATGGATTTAGCTGTTAAGGAGATGTGTTAGCAAAGAGACAGCTGAAATAACGTTTTAATTAATTTGACACTTGTATACATAAGGATTGAAGTTCAACGAATTGTGCCCTTCAATGCAACAACTTTTACCGTTCATTGGAGAGACGTGATGTTATCTCCTCATATGGTGTCTCTGGTATTTCAGTGCCACTATCGGACAATGTCAGCAAACTATCGTTTGAAGAATCGACGGGTGCTTCCGAAATCGTGGATGAATCGACGGGTTCTTCTGGTTCCTCAATTAAGTAACCTGATGCATGAGGATCCGCATGAGGTAGTGCATGCAGTTTTTGGAGTGTCTAGGTGGTCAAGTTTGTAGTTAGGGGGCGATGTATGGACTGGTTGTAGCATACCTCGTTGATTACCCGCTCCAAATGGACCTCCACCTCTAGAACACCCCGCACCATCGTCACCCTGTTCTCGCGGATATAATGTGATGCGCATTCGTTGGTTGGGGCGTTCTATAGTAAGAGTGACAATGGTTAGAGTGAACAATGTAACATTATCAAAGCAAAGTTCTGTTCTAAATGCAATTACCGTTGGGCATCACTGCCTCTATTTCACTCGGCGTAGCTGGAACTACATCAATCCAAATTGGCCATATGTTCAGTATGGAAAAAGCGTTTGATGGCCCTGCTCTGCGGATGCCTACACTTGCATCCTTAGGTATGCGTGATGGGGATGCATATGTTAACATGGAGAATGCGAGATCGTCCCTGTTAACACGGACTTGGCAAACTTCGCATATGTTCCTGAAGATTCTAGGTATTAGGTCATTCCTTGCCCAAAAGACTGGTGGCATTCCGGTTACGACAAGCTTCAGTGGTTCTGGTGGTTGGTAAGCAGGCATCTCTTCTTGGGTTGCAAGCTCTAACTTGTAGCTAGGAATCGTGGCATCAATAGTTTACTTCGCTGGAACCATACCCGGGCATCAATGGTAAGATCGCAAGCCGATGTTGTCCAACTTCAAGGGTCCCATTTCTCAAGATCTTACTGGTATCCGCAAAATTGCTGGTTCCCACCACATAATCACAAAGGTACCTCGAGATCTGGCGTATGGCAACATTCACCTCCGTTTGCTGCTGTAATGCCTCCATTATCTGCCCGTGAGTGATATCCATGAGGACATGTGGAGATCTAGGCCTCATCAGGACTACGAGGCCAGTAATAGCTGCATCACTGTAGTTGACCTCAGTGTCCTCAAAGATCACGAGGTTTTTACGGTAGAATGTAGCCATCAGTTGTTGCTCCGATTCAGCTCCGAGGGCCTCTTCGCCTGCAAAATAAGATTGATGTGTTACTATAATAAAATCTTCATGATTGTTTGTAAAAAGAATAAAATAACAAATGTCGTCATTTGAGACAATGAAATTTGTCACACCTTGCTGGTTTGAAGAACCCGAGGTGGAGGAAGACAGCGGGAACCCGACGGTGCTTAAGAGTGTCAATTAACTCCTGAAAAAAATGAACATAAGAGTGTCAATTAAAAATTTTGGAGCCACACAAAAAATTTATTCTCGCCAAAGGGCGGAGAGATTGTTAGCGGTGAGGCCAAGCTGATTGACTAGTGGTCAGCTTGGGTGCAAGATTAAACAGGTTAGATTTATTTAATTAAGTTAGCCATAGTTTGTATTGTAGGATTAACTTCCCAAATAAAGCCAAACAAAAAACCAAATCACTCGTGCATGGATGATTTAAAATTTTAAATGCACAATTTTTAATTACTATCTTTAGAATTTATGAAAATGAATTGAGGGTTGACCTTAAATTTGACTGGGCTTTTATATGATCCACACAATCAAACAAAAAGTTTTAAATTTTTAGAATACTCATTACAATTTAAACAACTCAAAAATTGTTAACATACATTTCTATACATCACAAATTTTATATCTAAAATTTCTATAATTGATAACTAAGATCTAAATTTGATCTAACGTCACTATCACTAATTCTATACTAAATTACAGAAATCGATAGGAGGTCGAGAGAGCACTCACAAGGGATGGATCGGGGCCTGATGCGACTGCAACAATGGGTACTCCTCGTCCTTCTCCTCCGGATGCGGCTGCCTCCGTGTCCTCCCGCTTCTCCTTCCTCTCCCCCTTCAGATGCGCCGGCGGGCAAAAGCCGTACGGCGTGGCAGCGCCGGTGGGGCAGGGGACGGCGGGCAGCGGGGCGGCGAGGCGAGACGGCGAGCGGGCGGCGAGGCGTGGCAGTGCCGGCGGGGCAGCGAGGCGAGACGGCAAGCGGGCGGGGAGGCGGCGAGGCGAGACGGCGGGCGGGGAAGCGGCGAGGCGACACGGCGGCGTCGGTGCGGGGGTGGTGTGCGCGCGAGTGGGTGTCTGTGGTGTGGTCCGAGTGGTGTCTGTGGTGTGGCCGAGTGGATAAGGGTCAGCTGACGGGCGTTAGGGGGGACGTAACGTTTGCCGTGTGCTCAACGCCGGGCACACGGCAAACAAACAGCTTTGCCGTGCGCTTCGTGTTTGCCGTGTGTCTGGTCAATGGCACACGGCAAAATGTACGCTTTACCGTGTGGTTTTAGTTTGCCG
This sequence comes from Urochloa ruziziensis, assembly GCA_015476505.1. Taxonomy (NCBI): domain Eukaryota; kingdom Viridiplantae; phylum Streptophyta; class Magnoliopsida; order Poales; family Poaceae; genus Urochloa; species Urochloa ruziziensis. The sequence goes on along the minus strand of CM027119.1, from coordinate 7,944,076 downwards.
TGTGCCCACACGGCAAAAGTACAGCTTTGCCGTGTGCCCGTGTGTTGGCGCACGGCAAACGTAGGAGCACACGGCAAACGGACGTTTTCCCGTAGTGACAGCCGGGCAGAGATTCCCACTGGTCGAGTTTTTTTTAAGAAAATAAAAAGAACGTCGCTTCTTTGAGTAAGTATTACTTCCTAGAAAATCTTAGTGTTCTATACCGTGGCCACAATGTTAGCTCGGCACCGCAGGTTAACAAGAATTCCAAGATCTGATTTATCTTTATGTGCTGTTTCTTGACCCAACGATGTGCCAGCGTGCCAATAATTACAAAGACACATGTGTGCCTACCACCTTTATTTCTCAGTCTGGATTCGCCATGCATATGGACGACCTCGCCGTTGAAAAACAATAACGACATTCTAATATTTTATCAAGAAAATGATTTCGACTAGCAAGAACTAAATAGTAAATTAGTATACGAAGCAAATAAAATTCTTGAGATCTGCAGGATTCATGCGTACGTCCAAAATTTTGTTAGGACTTTAGTCACTAAATGTTTTTGTTAGGACTTGTGGTTTATTTTATGATAATTTCCCACATTGAAATGAGGACGCATGCATGAAAAACACGTCTCTCCCTAGGCCAAAATATCTCAAATTATTCCAGTCAACTTAGTGTCCATATATTGCACGGTTATGACTGAGAAATTAACGCATGTTTTAACTATTCTTGTTAGGAAATTAACAACATGATTAATTTTCGAAGCAAATACCAATCAAAATTTCGTTTCTAGAACATTCAAACAATACTTGAACCATATATATACACGCACGTGGCTTATTATTTTTAAAGCACTGGAGCATAATTAAAGAACCAAAAAGAAAGTAGGACCATTTCAAATATTCGCTACTTTTCCCAACTGTCAATCGTCGGTGTTTTGTTCTATTTTGCTCAGTCGCTAGTCAATCTTCTCACTTGTTTTCTTGTGGCCTTTGTGAAGTGTTTGCGGGGTCAGAGCCTATGAGGGCATGACCACTAAGCTCAGTTCTCAAATTATACCGTTGCTACCTAACTTTTTTTAAAAAAAAATACATAATATTCTACTACAATATTATTTAAGTTGATGAACAATAGCACATTTACATCTTTTGCGCCACACATTAAAAATAAATGTATTATATTTCCTCACAAATAAAAAATGCATTATCTTTTGTGAATTTTAACTATCATGTTATTACACGTAGATAATGGACAATCTGCTTATTAATTATTTGAAACAATCTAACGTAGAAATCCGTAGTTTTTAAGGAGGAGTTTATTGTTACCATGGACACAATTTTAGGTTTCAACACATTTCTAAATCTGCCCGAATTGACCTTTCTTTAGTGCCGTCTCATGACCTAATTCGGAAAGACACCCTCCTACCATTTCCCTCTTGATCCACCATGGACTACGTAACTTGGAAGTTGAATGGACTAAAAGAGATTCTATCAAGAAAAATTATAGACATGTACTGATATCTTAAACAAAGTGCAGCACAAGTAAATCTTGAGATCTGCTATGCAGAGATTCGAAGTCTAAATAAAATTGGTATAGGGACATGGAATCATCTGGTAACTTTTCCCAAGCCGAAATGAGTACGCTGTACGCACATGTTTTTTTAAGGAGCTAGTATGCACGCACATGTTTCTTCTCACACTAGTAGAGAATACCGTATCTGCACCGGTTGGAAAACCCCCTTTAGCACCGGTTTCCCAACCGGTGCTAACCTTTCGGTGCTAAAAGGTCACCCATTAACACCGGGTCAAATACCCGATGTTAAAAGATGCCTTTAGCACCGGGTGAAAATACCACCCGATGCTAAAGGTTCATGCACGTAAAAAAATAAATGTTTTTTCGAACCCTTCTTTTTTTCTCTCGTCTCTTTTTTTCTCATCACCGTTGCCTTTTTCTCGTTGTTCTTGTTCAAGAACAAGACGTTCTTGTTCTCAAGAACAGAGAAAAAAGAAGATAACGATAAGAAGAAAATAAGAGGAGAAAAAAGAGAGGAGTAGAAAAAACTTCATTTATATTATAACATTCAACCTTAAATTACAACATTCAAGATTCAAGATCCAACAAAGGAGGTTTAAGAACCAAAAATTAGAAAGAAAAAAAAAACACAACACCAATCCGCCAGCTCCGCGCGCCGCCGCCGGCCGCACGCCACGCTCGCCTGCAGCCAGCGCCTGCCGGCCGCGCGCCTAGGCCCGCCGGCCGCCACGCCGCCTGTAGGCCGCGCCCGCCGGCCGCTCGCCTCGCGCGCCCACCTGGGCTCGCCGGCTGCCAGCGCGCCGCCGCTGCATCTGAAAGATAGAGAGGAAACAAGTTAGATGGGGAAGAGAAAAGAAAATGAGAGGATATAAGATGGCTGCCCGTGCTTCACCTGCTTTTTTACCTGCCCGTGCTCGTTGATTTGCACCGGTGGTAGCCACCAACCGATGCTAAACCATTTAACACCGGTTGGTGGCTACCACCGGTCCAAATAGGTAGGCTTTAGCACCAGATTTTATTAGCAACCGGTGCTAAAGCCTTCCTATTTTTCTTTTCAGTCTTCTAAACTTTAGACCCGGTGTTACAGGCCACATTAGCACCGGATTTTTATAGACCCGGTGCTAAAGGCTACATTAGCACCGGGTCTAAAAATAGCCCCTGTTTATGTGCTCCGCGGATGCCTCGTTCTCTTCTAGTGTCACGCCGACAGAATCTAAAAATTCTCAAAATAATCATTTAGGAGGCTGCTCCAGGTAATTAATTAAGCTTTTACGCGTGTGGCTCTTCGAAAGAAAAACGATCGTCCTTCCATTTTTCGTATTGGGTGCGAAGCCTTGCAAGTAACACGAGTATACGTACGACCATGTGATGCGCACATTTGCATCCGTGTGCACGTACGGTCTTGTCTCCATATTTCACAGTTTACAGGTTGCAGTACCACCACCACGAATATATGTTTGGTTTCATGCACATAAACACCGCATGATTTCAAGTATTTTTTTTCCCAATCATGCACGTGTGTTCAACTTCATTTTACCCAAGTAACCGCATGATGTGATATGATTTAAAACTGTCCGTCCAAGATACATGGTAGACGAAAATATGTCCAACTTTGCCCCTGGTGCCATTTTGATTTCAATCTTGTGTATTCTTCACACCATATACATGATATATTGTGCCAGCTCATAAGAGTAGAATGTGTGTATATGTGAGTGCTTTATATCAGTGACAAAATATATATCAAGGTAGGGAAAAAGCTTTAACACTTCCGTTAAATAGCCAAAGATACTTATCCGAGCTGAGATATACGGAAGTGGTTCATAATTTTTACATTGGAATTTTTTGGCGGAACTTTATATTGGAAAGTGTTGGTTAAGGATTCGTGGTTACATATTTGTCTTCACCATAGAAAAAAAAAATCTCCGATTTAAACTAGTAGAGCACGACCCTCAATCGTTCGCTACTTAATTAAGAAGAAATCATGAACAAGAATAATAACCAAAAATCTTAAATATATCTTGCGTTTGTATTGTTTCTAGCCAGTACTAATTTCTTTAGCCAACGAACCAGAGAGCTGTGAGTATTGCTCACTTCAAAGACAACAATTGCAGGCTTAAATGTCAAAATAAGCCTTGCTGGGTTCTAGACTGAAAAATCAAGAGAGTCGAAACGTGGCTATACTGGGTAGCACAAACTCGCAAGTTTTTTTTTTCTTCTCAAACTGATCTCCGTACGCTCAACATCTTGCCATAATCGCAAGATTTCAACGCAATTGGTCGAGGATGCCTCCACTTTCAGCAAAGATATGAGGTAATCTCACTTTCATTGAAGATTTGAATGAGGTAATCTCACTTTCGTTCTGATCTTCGTGGTGGAACTCAACATCTTTGAGTAATTAGTAGTTTTGTTACTAGTACTTTTGCATAAATTGACTTGTGGGGGAGTAGCAAGAGAGTGGCGTATTCAACCGGATTCCAGAGGCATCAGATTCGTTCTGAATTAAAATGTGGCGACAGTGACACATCGGCCGGACATTAAGATTTTTGCATAAAGATGTGGCGACACCACGAACACATCGGCGGATCGAGCAGTTGAAATAGGGGGGAACGAACACAAAAGAACAAATCAATTAAAAAGTGCTTTGAATTAAAATGGACCACACCGGGCGTCTAAACGTGATTGACGGTGAAAAGAAATCGTATTGAAAATACCTGCAGCATGGACCTTTTCCCCCTTAAAAAATACATAAGCACGTGCCTGTTCCAGACCAACCCAGCCAGCCAGCTAGATCTAAAAAAACAGCTAGCCACTTTCCTTTTAATAAAAAACAGTCAGCCAAGCCACTCAGCCGCTGACACGTGGGACCCACGGAAAGCCTAATTAATTTGTGCTAAACACAGCACACAGAAGACAGCAGCACGCCACTCGATCTACTGAAAAGTTGGGGAGAAAGAAATTGAACACATGCAGTGAAAAAGAAAAAAAACACATGCAGTGAAAAAGAGAAAAAACACATGCATATGTGCCGACAATCAAGAAAAAGTGAGACTAATAATAGGTACGAGTTGTGCGCGAGTGAGAGGAACTAAAGAGAGACGAATTAAACGCACACGTTTTCAATTAGGAGGGAGAGATAGAGACTAGAGAGAGAGGCCAGGGTCAATCAAGCCTTTGATTTTGATTAGTGTGTGTGGTTTAGACAAACGGAGGCGAGGGAGCAAGCAAGCAAAACCAGCAGGTTGGAGCACGTTGAAGAAACGGGCAAAGCAAAGCAACGAGAGAGGCGAAAAGACCAAAAGGCGCCGCGCCGCACCCCACTACTACTAGTCTAGTCGGCCTCCGTCCCGCCGTTTCTCCCTTCTCTTCTCCACCACCCCGCGCGCGCCCTCTTCTTCTCCTTCTCCCTCGCGCATTCTCCACGTGCGCGCCGTGACCCCAAACCCACGCCGCCCGCGCGCGCGCGCGCACGCACTTTGCATTGCTAGCTGGAGGTAGAATCAAAAGGGAGGATCGGAGTACATATACGCGAGCCAGGCCGCCACGGAAGAAGACGACGAATTAATTGAAGGAGCCGGCCGAGAGGAGGTATAGAACTATAGACGTGGCGGCTCCTCGAGATCGAGGGCGTTGGCTGGCTAGCAATGGAGGGCGGCGGGAGGGATGGCGCGGCCGGAGCGGCGGCGGCGGCAGCGCTGCAGGGGCTGCGGTGGAGTCGTGGCGGCGGCGGCGGTAGCGGTGAGGAGAGTGACGGGAGTAGCGGCGGCGGCGGCGTCGAGCTCAGCCTGCGGCTGAGGACGGGAGACAGCAGCAGCAGCTCTCCGCCGGCGTTAGCCGCCGCGGCGGCGGCCGTGGTGGAAGCGGCGGAGGAGGAACGGCGGCGTCAGGCGGCGGCGATGGCGGAGGCGAGGAGGAACATGACCATCTTCTACAACGGCCGGGTGTGCGCCGTCGACGTCACCGAGGTCCAGGTAATTAATTCATCCATCACCCAGCCTAATTTTGTTCCTGCCTGCATGCGTTTCAATTCAGCAACCACCATCAGTTTTGAGATGGATCAAATCTCTGTTTGGCAATTTGCGTTATTGCGTACGGCAGCTCGGTTCTTGTTCATATTGATATAGATACAAGTACATGCATTACGCGACGACACGCGACATGATTCTGTTCTTGTTCATATCTTCTCAATGCTCCCTAGCTAGCTAGGAGATGTAAAAGCTGGGATGTGCTTTTCATTTCCCTATCATCTAGAAATCCTCCCTTATTATGCATGAGAGAAACATGTTGCATACATACACGGATCAATGGAATACAAGTCAAACTTCCATTCACCGCATGCTTATAGTTAAAGAGAGCCTCTCTCATGGTTCTCATCCATCCTCCACTACTGCCCCACAACTCTTTCATCTAAGCTCCGTCGTCCTCACCATAAACGACTAGAGCCTTCGCCGGCGACGAGCGGAGCTCCCGTTGACTCTGAGAGCGAGGATGTTAGTTTCAGCGATTAAAATGTAAGACGTGTGTGCAATTAATTAAAACCATTTGCTAGTTCGTGAAAAATAGAAGCCGTACGCTTTGATTTGGTACTGAAATAGGCAGCCAGCTAGCCAGAATCAAATTGGTACACACCTGGTCATATAGTACAATTTTGTCAAGAAACTAGAGTTAGCATATTTTCCCTTCGCTATATATTAGTGGATTATTGTTGGAAGTCCTATTTCATTTACTCCCTCCATCCTAAAATACAAGACATTCCAAATTATTAGAGAGTCAAAGTTTTTCAAGTTTGACCAAATTTATACAACAAAGCAATAACATTTATGATATCAAATATGTATAATTAGATTTTCATTAAATATATTTTCATAATATATCTATTTGGTATAATATCTATTTGTTATATTTTCATTAAATATATTAAATATATTTTCATCATATATCTATTCCAAATTATATTTTCATGATATCAAATATGTAACATTTATAATAAATCTTTATGATTCTCTCTAAAATTTTGGTCAAACATAAAATAGCTTGACTCTCCAAAAAAGTTGAAATATCTTGTATTTCAGAACGGGAGGAGTAGTTAAGTAATACAAGGCCATTTTCGTTCGGCACATGGTCTGTTCAGCTGCTTTAATTTTGTATCAACTACCGGCGGTACGTACTCCTGCCAAAGACCTCAAATAATTAATATCAGTAAAAAAAAGGGGGAATTGATTTCAGAAACTTTAAATACATGGAGATACAAACTCTACATGTTCAAATGCGTCAGGGGCGATCGACTTAAAAATCTCCCTAAACAATTGTTCAAAAGGCCACGTGTTATTAGTTCGATTAAAACGAAATAGTATAGTATACATACCACATATTAATTGACTCCAAGGTCTCAGTCGTTGCAATTTAACATGCTATAGTTCCGGATCTTCAATATACGGTTGAAAATTCTCGCAAAACAATTCCGCACGTGCTGTGTTAAAATCGCGGGGACAGAGAAGCAGCATCGTCAGCTGGTAGATGCGCAGTTGACCTATACACGCACGTCAATTCAGCACGCTGTGCTGCGACGATCAACTCTTTAATACCTCTCGCCGTCTTAGACTTGGCCGCCCAAAGCAAGATTTGTCTTGGTCTTCGCCGTAAGTCGCGTTTCCACACACACAAAACACACGAAACAACGCCAAGAAACGACGACGAACCCGCACAGAACCAACACTACACAAGTGATCTCTAATACTAATGCGCGCGCAGTTAAACACGTGTTATATTACAACTGCGAATTACTGATTGGTATGTGGGTTTTGCTGTTTAATTTTGGCGCAGGCGAGGGCGATCATATCCATGGCGAACGAGGAGATGATCATGGCGGCGGCGGCCGACCACCGCCGGAAGCGGTGCCACCAGCGCGAGCGCCACCACCTGCCGGACAGCGCCAGCAGCAGCGGCAGCGGCGCCGCCATGGCGCGATGCGCGCGCGCCGCCCACGTGAGAGCGGCGGCGGCGGCTGCAGGCTCGTCTTCCCGGCAGGGCTTCGCCGGCGTGACCCCCGCGCCGGTGATCGACGTGGACGCGGGGCTGTCCATGAAGCGGTCGCTGCAGCGGTTCCTGCAGAAGCGCAAGGCCAGGACGGCCGGCGCCGTCGCGCCGCCGTACGCCGGCGGCCGGCATGCTCAGGCGATGAGACACTGATCGACGGACTGACCTACCGGGCTTTCGTAGTCAGCGCTAGCTAGCTAGATGAATGAAAGGGCACCCTTTGTTTTTTTTCTTTTTCCTTGATTGACATGAGGAGAATCAAGAATGCACCGATCACAGTACATATATACTGGTAGTTTTTTTTTTTTGAGAAAATATATAGTACTTGTTGGTTTGTTTCGACGGGATTAATTTGAATTTGATTGGGTTTTATTGTCCCTCCTGTTTCGCTTTGGAAGGCGACAAATTGTTGTTTCGTTTTTCACAGATTATACAAAGCTAGAGGCATGCACATGATGTTAATGATACGGAAGAAATATTCTGTGAACGGTGATCATCCGTGTAATATGTAAGATTTTACGGCACCGCAATCGATCGCTTTAAACAAAGATATCTGTGGATGCAAATGACATGATGACGATGTTTGTTGGATTTGGATGTTTTTTTTTTTTTTTTTTTTGGTCGTGCTCTTCCCAGCACACACCTCATGTTTTATTCCATATGTATGCAAATAGATCCTTCACAATTATCCTAATAATTGGCGTCTCAGATAGAGTTCGAGACGCGTCAGGACCCGTCGCCCGCCTGCCCCCGCGTCGCCTCCAGGCGACACGGGCGGCGCCGATCCCGTCCTGCCGCCGGCGTTCCGTGTCCACCACCGCTGGTCCCCCTCCCTTCCCACCTCCGGCATCTCGTCGGAGGCCGGAGGGAGCGGGGATCCATCTCTTCCAATAGATTCTGGTAGATCGAGTCTAGGTTAGGGTTAGGGTTCTCCATGCCGCGTTTCGTGGTATGGGAGATTTGTTTCCTCCTTCTTCTCGCTGGCAACAGCGACGAGATAGGGTGGCTTGAGTCTCTCCATGGCGGCACCGACGAAGGAGGCGACGACATCTACGGCGTCGACAACTTTCTTGAGGCGACGACATGGAGATTTAGGTTTCCGGATGGCGACATCGAGGCGGGGATGGTGCCGTCGTCATGGAATAATTTTCTCCGGCCACTTCTCCGTTTTGTCGTGGTTAGATCCAACCACGATGAAAGGCTTGTGAGACTAGGTCTGTCCCCCGAGCTGATGTCAATGAGTCTCGGATCGGATAGATTGGGATCAGTCTCTCTTCTTCATCGGTGGCAGAAAGAGGAAGAGGAAAGACACAAGAAGGAAGAAAAAGATTGTGCTCGTTCCAGCCTACAGGAATGTTGGTCGTCGTTCTTTGGGCGCTTGTTCTCAGCCTGCTTGCTGAGCGTATGCCTGTGCGGCCTTCTATTTGATTGTTTACATGGGTTTGTGATCGAGTTTTGGAGTTGCTTAGTGCATGAGTACGTTAAGAGTGTTATGTGTAACTTAACGATGTACTCATCTTTGGTATAATATAATTCTTCCTTGATCTCAAAAAAAAAAAATTATCCTAATAATTGCATCAATACTCATTTTCATTAGGAAGACCTTTCGTGAAACAATCAGGTAACTGGTTACAAAACTTGATGTACTCTAGTCTCAAAACCCCACTATCTTCTCTTTAGTGAAGAACGTATCAATCTCCGCATGGTTAGTGCGGTCAAACGGAAGTGGATTGTTTGCAATACTAATTGTGAATAAACCGTAGTCTCATTCCTCAACACACAAAACTCTACCAACATGCCATTTAATTAACCACACCATTTCACTTAGGTTCAATGTCATTGCTCTATGCTCGGCCTTTGTAGTAGTCTTGGCCACCACCCCTTCCGATGGGCGGCGGAAGAGGCGGTAGGAATTTGAACTCTATATATCATGTTGAATTTGAAGAAAGAAAATAGTGTTGTAGTCTTCGTAGCACACACTTCATGTTTTATGTCCAGATATAGGCATGTAGGTCCTTTACAGCTATCCTAATTACATCAACACAACGATGACACGGGAAGAAATATTCTGTGACCAAATACGGTGGTCGTCCATGTAATGTGTAAGATTTTACGGTACAGTGATCGATCGCTTGAAACAAACGTATATGTTGTCGCGTGTCCAAAATTATTACGCCGATTGCAGCCGGCGAGGGCGGCGTAGGTTTGCGGGGCTATATATTTACAAGCGCGACGGCATGGCGGTGAGCTTGTCGGACTCGGTGACGATGTGGTTGCGGGTGATGTCGGCGAGGCAGGTGCAGCCGCTGAGCGCCATGGTGAGCTCGAACTCGTCCCGCAGCATCTTGAGCACGTTCGACACGCCGGCCTCCCCCGCCGCCGCCAGCGAGAACACCACCGGCCTCCCGATCTGCAGCAATGGTGTCGACCAATCAGCCGTCGTCGTCCAGCTCTGAAGAATATGGATCAGGTCGGGATACTTACGAAGATGCCGGCGGCGCCGAGGGCGAGCGCCTTGAAGACGTCGGTGCCGCGGCGGACGCCGCCGTCGAGGAAGACGGGGAGCTGCCCGCGGGCCGCCGTGACGACCTCCTCCAGTGCGCTGATCGTCGCCGGCACGTAGTCCAGCTGCCGCGCGCCGTGGTTGGACACGATGATCCCCGCCGCGCCGTTCGCTACCGCAAGCCTCGCTGCAATAACCCAATCCACAGCATCAATTCAGTTTCAGACTTTCAGAAAGCCTCCATGAGTTTCGATCAAACTTCTGAAATGTGCAGGGATGGGATGAGAGAGGCATACTGTCTTCTGCAGTGACGACTCCTTTGACGAGGATCGGCAGCGAGGTGATGGTCTGGAGCCACTTGACATCCTTCCAGCTCAGGGTGCGGTCGATTTGGCCGGCCACATAGGAAGCCAGCCCTGAATCAGCAGCCTGTGCTCAGATGTCAGAAACTCAGAACACATACACTCCATCAGAGGACTAGTAACACTGAAGCTATCTGCAATGTGTGTGCACTGAAACTTGAGCTCTGTTCAGTTCACCTGGTCCATCTTGCCGAGGTCCAGGCCCTCGAAGTTCTTGAGTGACAGGTGCGGTGGCAGAACAAATCTGCAGCAACAGAGCCACAATGAGCTTTACTTGTCTGAAAAAGCTCTGACAGATGAATATCTTCATTCTGTTCCCGCATCAGCACATTGTAGGCTACAATCGTCATCAGCCCTGTGCAGTTGTTTCGAGGTGAGTAGTTATATGAAGCCAGCTCACCTGTTCTTGATGTCAGCTTCCCTGCGGCCAAGGCGCGGAGTGTCGACAGTGAGCGCGATGGCCTTGAACCCAGCCCTCTCAGCTCTCCTCACAAGCTGCTCCACCACCTTCCTGTCCTTGTAGACCTACAGAGATTCATGGCAATGATGCATGGCCATAGATAAGTGAAGTGGTTACTTTGATGAAGGAAGATCCTTATGCTAGTATCATTGCAGTGCCAGTGTGCTTACGTATAATTGAAAGAAGCGGATCCCTGGTCCAGTTGAGGCAACCTCCTCGACGCTTGAAGTAGCCCAAGATGACAGTGTCTGAAAATGAACAGGCCATGAGGGTACTTTCTTCAGTATCATGAGCATAGCTGCATAACTCTGTTATTTTTCAGTTTATGGTGAAATTCTATTTTAAGCAACGAGAAGATCTCACAGACCATTATAGTGTTCGCTGCAGATGCAGCGCGTGCAGTCGCATACTCTCCTGAAATCAGGATAAAAAAGATACCAGTTTCAGCTCAACAATGCAGATTGAGAAGCAAGCATTCACAAGTTAATTGGGAAGTGAAGCTTGTCGGTACTGAACATGTTATGCTGTTGTCTGGAGCATATAGCTGAATCGACCGAGAGAAAATGAAGCATTACTGTGACATACCATCTGGGTGAGCCATCTTCTGCATGGCAGTCGGAGCGATCATGATGGGCATCGAGATCTTGAATCCCAGCACAGTTGTGGACATGTCAATCTTGGACACATCGATCAGTATGCGTGGGCGGAACCTGGAAAAACAGAGTTCATGACAGATTAGTAAGTGTACAGCTCTAAGAGAAATGCAATCCCTGTGGGAATTTGGAAGAATCCATGTCCGAAACAGTTCATAAGTGAGAACTTATTGAACAAACAATTCCAAATTCACAGGAGGGCTAAAGTTCTGTCCACAAATCTTAGCACCCATGGACATTTGGAATGACATGACTAGACTTTCAGAATATGAATAACATGAAAATCCAGACAACATGTAGCACGAGAACTGGCTGAAAAAACAGAGGATTCACACAGCCACTAAGTTGTAGCTTTAGGATGAACTAGATGCAGTTGATGAGTGAAACAGTGAAGTGGTGACCCCCTGATTTCAACACAGTTCTGTAACAAGATAACGATACGAGAAGGAGCATGTTTACTGAACAAACTTGTATAATTTTATCCCCAGAAAACAGAGAAATTAGATTTCACAGAAAGTGAAGGAGCAGTAGGGGCCTGATCGATGAACAGAAATGGCGTAGACGTACTGAAGCATTGGATTGCAATTCATAAGCTGAAACATGCACGGCAAAGTTAGTTAAGGAGATGGAGCTTACAGGATCCTGGAGAAGGCCTCTCTGTTCTCATTCAGCGTCCACTCATCCTCGGCGCCCGACGCGTAATAGTCATAAACCATCTTGGGAAGCTTCTGCTTGGCGATGGCCTGGTACTCCATGACATTGGTGATCTCCATCTTCGCCGAGTCCGCTGCACGACACAACCAAACAGGTACTGAGGCAAGAATTTATGTAAACATATTCAAAATTCAGACAAGCGATTCATCTGTGGAACAGGGTGATGGAGTTCTCATACCTTGCAGGAGGCTGTGTGAGAGCAGGAGGTGGCGAGGCCAGTGAGAGCAAGAAATGGAGGGTGTGTGGTGGGAATGGGAGTGATATAAGAGATGAGGTCGTCAGTCTTGGAGCGTCTGCACGTAGAGACAAAGCAACCAGAATATTTTCCGTGGAACTGTGAGATGAGATGAGACAGACAGAGTGGAGTTGCAGAGAAAGAGAGACGTGAGAGGTTTTATGGATGAGCAGCCACTGGAGGTGGGAAGGGAGGGTGGCTTTCCTACACTGCTGACTCATCCAACGGCTGCTTGCGTCTCGTCCCCAGGAATCTCCTCCCGTTGTCACAAAAATTGCTCCCGGTTTCAGGATTTCTCTCTTTTCAGAATTCTTTTAGGTTCTGTTGAAGATAAGACAACTGCCGCAGTTTGCTTCAGGGTTAATCAGAGGCGTCGCCTGCTTCCAACGTGGCAATCTGTCAGCTGTTACGTAGATTATTGGAATTGGCAAGAGACGGCCAAGATGAGGCTGATCCATCATATAGGTCACATGACAGTCCACCATAGGCCACATGACAGTCCATTATGAAAAATAAATACAGGGAATTCTTCGTCTGTGACCTGACCGTTGTAGCTGTTTTTGTCTGCTGACAGCTTTGTTCCGGGCAATGGACAATGGACATGATTTACTAAAATAGCCTTTAGCAAATATCGACCAAGTTCATTCAGAAGAATTCCAGTCTTCATGCTACTGTGACAGTTCAGTGACCAAGCGTGCTCACAATTGGCACCATCACAACAGAAGGGTCCAAAGCGAAATTTGATAAGATGATAAAAGTACACATACATTTTCTGTACTCTTTCCACAGAAACTATACCCAGCGAGATATACAACCAATACCCAGATACACACGACAACAGCAGCTACATACATATCAGCGCAGTGGCAAACCGATCTTCATCAGGCTTACAGTTGCGACGAGACACTGCCGGTGAGATGGGCTACAGCAAGGCAAAGTTGTGAAAGCCAGAAAGGCGCAGCAATTTCTTCACAACTTCCCCTAGTTTCCCGCAAACAGACATCTGAATTGGTACACCTCTTTCTGATCCAAAAGACAGGAAAGTCCTGTGCCTTGCTTCTATATGATAAATCTTACTGTCCACACAGGCATCTAGTTTCCCCAGACATTGTCCCAGTTGTTTCCGGCTTTCGGTGCCTCCATAAACTGCTGGCTAGGTCCCTCGAACGCTGGGGCCTCTGGTCCCTGAAGGCTGCCCTTCTTTGGCTTTCTTTTCACTCCTAGCAGTCGCAGCACAAAACGTGCAAGCTCGCCATAGAGCATACCAGACCGATCAAAGAGCTGACCATGATGATCGCAGCAATTTCAGTACAAAGATGAGCAACTTATTTGAAACAAATACGATGAGAGAAATTGTAATACAACTATACCTGCAGCATTGCTGTCATGAAAAAATAGGATGCTTGAGTGTTCTGTTCAACAAGGAATGAGATTCGCCCAAAGAAATTGACAACACCATGCATCTGCAATCATTCAAATCAGTTAAAAGTGTTGTCCTTAATAGATTATTAAGTGTGACTTAAGCACGGAAACGTGCGGTGGGTTCTTGAACAAGCACTTTGTAAGAAAGATATGTAACTTAATTACAGTTGCATATTGCAGAGATGGAAAAATTTTGCACCTAAGAAATACTACTGAATATGGTCGAATATAATAATTTCATCATTACAATAAAGCACACAGATTACAAGATCTGAATGGTGAACAGAAATGACAAATAGTGGTGTAAGTAACTTAGGGACCCCCAGACCATATACATAAGCATGTTCACCCTGCTCAGAATTTTAACAGTCTGGGTTTCAGTGTACACAAATGGGAGTATTTTGGATTCACGAGGGGGAAAATATTAAGGTTGGGTTGCTTATCCTTCCGGAAATAATTAGTGGGGGTGAATGTGGTTCATTGGAAACTTTATGTTTATAATCATTTAATCAACACCTCAGACAATGTAGATATTCTATGGCTGTATCATACTTTAACATGCACTGGATCTGGACCAATTTTAAGAATTCAGAATAATGACCAATGGAATGTATCAGGAAAAGTTATCTCACCACTCGTAGGAAGGACACCCAGAAACCTGGCGGCGATGCAGGAGGGCCCATTCCATTTGGATCCTGATTACCATAAGGGCCCATTCCCATACCACCCATTCCACCCATGCCATAACCACCATATCCTCCCATCCCACCATACATGCCTCCACCATACCCTCCCATCCCACCACCGTACATGCCTCCACCATAACCTCCTCCGTAACTCGAGTACATGTTATTTCCGTAGAGCCCACCAGTACCGTAGGTGTTACCGTATCCACCGTACGAACTATACATGTTGGATCCATATCCTGCACCTGAAAAGCAACTGTCAAGGTCCGAAGCCGTGTTTCCTATAAGACGACCACACAACAAGTGACTTTAGAGACGTTGGTTACCTCCATAGGTGTTTCCATAGCCTGTTTGCTGCCAAGGCCGTTGTGGCATCGGCCTTGAGACATTGCTATTTACATTGGCAGTGACGTTGTTTCTCTCTGTCGCAGTGACATTTTCTCCAGGTTTAGCAGTACCAGAGGCTTCGACGACGTCGCTGGTGCTGCCACCAGATGGAGGCTTGAAAGGCCCCGGACCTGATGTGCCTTCACCTCCAGAACGCTCCCATGGCTTTGGTGGCGAACCTGTAGAGTGCATTGACATGAGAAATCGTCTCAATCATTAAGAAATTCCAGAAATTAGGTCAAGCACAATCCCAATGAACAACTTATGAGCACGGCATCAGCACTCCTTTTACAACCGATACAGTTTACAGTCATTGGTTTTAGCAGAAAGGAAAGCGCGTGCAAAATGGGAAAAATGTTCCTGACAGCAGTGCTTAACACGGAGTACATGAGTACCAGTTTCGCAGTAAAAACAAAAAACAAAAGAAAAACACACAATGGGCATACTAAGCTGGGTGCCTCGTTCAATTGCTGTACAAGTAAATCATCATAATTATCACTTTTATTTTGTGGAACAAACAGCAGTTTGATTATATTCACTACTGAATATGAGCTAGAAACCCGAAAGACCAAGCCCCCAGATCATGAGCCGTGAAATGGAAGAGCACAAGCGCATAGGCATAGCCCCCGTGAAATTACCACGAGCTAGCCCAACCAACCTACCTAGCATGGATCAACCACCGCCCGGAAACTAACCGGCACCACACCATCCACATGTGCTTCGGCACACAACAGCAGCACCCAAATCTCCCTCGCCCGTCCCGTCAGTACCAATCCCAGCCCAAAAATCAGCCAAAAAATAAACACCCCACGGTTCCCCAAATCCCTCCTCTCCGCGCTGGAACGAAGGCGGCGCGCGAAAACAAACGGAAATCCAGCGTTGTCCGGCAGCTCGGGAGCAGAAATCCCCGCCCCCGAACCGAGCTACCAGCGGTACGATCCGGTCGGGGGCCCTCGAGGGGCGGCCGATCCCGCGCCGAATCAGGCAGTCCAATCGAGGAATTGGGGGATCTAGGGTTGGAAAAGGGGGAAGCGAGGGACGAACCTGACATGGCGTGCGCGTCCTCCCCTCCTCTGCGGTGCCTATCTATCCCGTCGCCCCTCCGCCTGCAGGCCTGGTGGAGTGGGGATCTGGGAGGTGGTCTGGTCGACGCGCTCGCTCGGGTCGAGTCAACTGCGGATAAAGAACTGAGCAGTGCGTGCGCCGGCCGGGGAGACGCGGAGGCGGAGCAGGTGAGAGGAGGCAGGCAACCGTGTCCGTCCGTGCACGCGCACCTCGTGTGTATTCCGTTGTGGGGGCTACTGGTGTATGGGCCAAAACCTAACCTGAGGCCCATGACGCCGGCCGGTTTCGGCCCACGTTGCCGTTCCTTCGTTCCCCGACCTCGCCAATAAAAGAAAGAGGAAAGCAGTCAGCTGGGCCCTAGCCGCCGGCGCGTCTCCGATGGATCCGAGCACCGGCGAGTCGCCACCGCCGGCGATCTCCCAGGTACGAAGGCATCACGTATGCCAACTGCGTGTCTTTTTAACTAGCAACGGAGATAATCTTGACGAATACCTATAATGTGTTCCCATCAAGATTCTAGTTATCTCCAACAAGTAGTGAGTGTCTTGCAGGCCGACAACGACGACGGAGCTCATCAAGTCGTCGATGATGTTAAATTAAATTTATCGTCCTCGACCTCGATCAAAAACATATGCAATGAGACAGCAATCCAATCGTTACTACCGTTCATGTCTGCTAATAATTAAATAATTCGTCGTCTTTGTGTTTTCTTCTAGAGAGGCGGCCGCCGCCGTCCGCAAGTCTGCTGGAGGAACGACGAACACCAACAGCATCCTGCGGCGTTTGATCAAGGGCGCGACTACTGGTGCTGGCTACGTGCTGCTCCATAGTGCGTGTGCCTGTGCTGGCATCTTCATTTTCCTGCGCATCATGGCACATTAATTATTAGCCTGAATAGCCAAGAGAGCTAGCTAGGGAGTAGGGACTAACTGAGATGCTCGCATTGTAATTTGCTATACGAACGACATATATAACAAGTCTTCCACACGTACTCTTACATGTGGCGTCGTCACCATGTCATCAGCGGCGCTGAAAAGAATCCTGGTCTATGATGATGCCCCTCTAACCTTGTTGCGGCTGTGGGGGTAATAATCCTAGTCTCTTATGTCTCTCAATAGTAGTTTCAAATTGGATTTCAGCAAAGCATTGGTAATTGTGTTCAACGAGTTTTGTCCGGATGAAATTGCTATCATCTCTCTCAATAATATATATTGTGCCATACCAAAGTTGCCAGCTAACTTGTTGATGTAACACCTTATACTAAATGCAAATGCAACTTCCATGATACTTAGACTAGGTTACTGCATTTTATAGCAAAGACGACTGACTATTGGTGCTACAGGGGCGGATTCAGGAGGGTTGCAGGGGCTAAAGAACACCCCCCCCCCCCCCCCACACACACACACACACGCACACACCCAATTTTGGAAGAAGAAAAGGGAGAGGAAGAAGGGTGCTGGCTTCGCCACTGGGTCCTAGTCTCCCAGAAATTGCTCCTAAAAATTTCATGGGGACACATACACGCCAGACATGTAGTATGGAGTGAGTTCAAATGAAATATCTACTCGCGCTCTTTATTAACTTATACTTATCTCCACACGTTCTCTCTCGCTTATCCCATCATCTCTCTATTTTGAAAGGATTGCAGAGCCACTATATATATCTAATGGCAAACTAAACTAGAAAGGTAGCTACTGCATTTCTTCCCAAGAGCTTTCTCTCATCCGGGACAACAAAGATCAAAGTAGACAACATTTTTGTTCCGGTTACTAAGGGTTCGGAGGCCCATGAAGCCGGGCCTGGTACGGCCCACACGCACGTTGTCATTCTCCCTCGAAGAGAACGGGAAAGAAATATAACACACGAAAAGGACCGAATATATCGAGACGAATCGGGCTATAAGAGATCTAGGCCCTAGCCGCGCCGCTATGCCACGCCGTACTCCGGCGCCGCCCGCCTCGCGCGGTCGCTCGGTATCTCCGATGGATCCGGCCACCGGTGAGTCGTCGCCTTCGGCCATCTCTCAGGTACGCTTCTTCTACATGCAAATGCATGTGCGTCAGCATGCAGCCAAATAAAGCTAACTGCTGGTTAACCCAATGGCGATCTAGATCTAGCCGCTGCCTCTGCATATATTTTTTCTTGTCTCAGGAAACGCTTTTATTTCCTAAAAATAAATCTGCTAGCACTACATGCGTCACTTACAACGTGTTTGAATTGCAGCGCAGGTTTGCTCAGGAGTCATCCGATCCAAAAACCGAGCCATCTAATCTGTTTGAATTGTGCAAAGGCTTGGCTTTCTTCATCGGTTCCTTCCTAGCTCTTGCAGAAATCGGCCGGATCCATCGGACCGGACACACTGTTAGCACCTCTCTCGTTAGCAATTGAATCTTCAATATATAGCCAAGTTTTGATTCTTACAATATAGCTGAACTGCATTTCTTCATTCGGTCCTTGGGATTGCAGTGTCGGCACATCCACGAGGTGGCTGATGATGATCACCATCTGTTTGAGATTTTGAAAAATGCAGGGATTGAGATCAACGACGAGCTAGCAAGAACTATCGAAGACGAGGTAGCTAGAATTAAAGCTCCAGGCGCGAGGTAATTAATCAAATTAAAGGCACTACGACCTCTCGTTGACATATGCATGATTTATTTATCAACTCAAATGCGACACAACTAACAATAATCCTAGCATTCATGTGTCAATCTTAATTGTGTAAATGTTTTTTTAGAGAGGTATCCACTAAAAGATCAGGAGGAATTGAAAAGACGTGGAAAAAGTTGATTGGAGAGAAAGCTGACGATGTTGCTGATCTCTTTGGCTATGTGTTGCTCCATAGTGCAAGCACCTGTATTGGTGGCATCGCTTTACTGGGTCTCCTGTTCGCAGGGAAGTCGAAATAAGTGTTTACAAATTAAATTACTCGATGAGTTTACAAATTAAATTACTCGATCAGAGTACTGAACAAACAAATGCCTTCATGGCCTTTTCACGGATGCCAGATCGAGTGCACTCTGCAGTTTACATGCATGATGCATGTAAAATCAAGTATCTTAGCTTGCCTTATAAAAAAAATATCTTAGAGCATCTCCAGCAGATTGATTTTCCCCTTTTCCCCTTTCTCACTGTATAGGGGAATCCCCTTTCACTATTGGGGAGAGATGACAAAATCAGATTGATTTTTCCCTTTCCTCTTTCCATATCATGTGGCTGAGACGCATTTAGAGGAAAGGGAGGAGGAGGCAGATTGAGAAAAGAAAGGGGAGAGGTGGAAGATATAGGGGAAATAGGGGAAAGGGGAAGGGAGGAATCAATCTGCTGGAGCAAATATTTCTCCCCTATATCCCCTTTATGGCTAAAAAATGGAAAGGGGAAAGAGGAAAAGGATCTGCTGGAGTTGCTTTTAGAGCATCTCCAGCAGATTGAGAATAACAATCCCTTTCCCTATAAAGATCAATAAAGGGGACTAAAAGAAAAAAACGCAGCTTCAGCAGATCCCCTTTCGCAATCCCCTTTCCCTATATTTTTCTCAATCCCCTTTCTTCCCCTCCCTCTCCCCTTTCTTTTCTCAATCATCCTCTCTTTTTTCTCAACCCCCTTTCTCCCATTCTTCTCTTCTCTGCTCCTGGCTATCTTCGGCATCGCGCCGCCCCTGTTCGCCTCGGCGTTGCCGCCCGCCCACTGCCGGCCGCGCCAGGCCGCTAGCCCGAGCCACGCCATCCCCTCCGGCGCTCCCAGTCCCCACGCCGAGCTGTCGTAGGCGAGTTCCGGCCGCTGCGGCCAAGTGCCACTGCCAGCGGTGCTCGTGCTTGCGCTGTTCCGGACGCCGCCGCTGGCTGGGCTCGGCTCGTCACACTCCGCCCGCCATGGCCTCTCAGCCAAGCGTCGCCGCCAGCCGGCCTTGCTCCGCGCGCTCCTCGCCTCAGCAAGTTGATGTCCGTGCCTGCGCCCCCTCGATGCGCTACCACGCTCGCGTCGCCCGATGAGTTCCCACGCTGGGATGCTTAGGACACTGGGATGAATATGTTCAGTTCGTGCTCTGTTGCAAAATTAATGTTTGCTTGCATGCTGATTATGGCATGCCGTACTTGGTACCAGTTCAGCTGCTTACACGAGGGGCCCTGATGCAATCTTGTGGGGAGGATTTGGAGCAGGGAGGACATGATCTGGAGCTCGCGAATAAGGAGGAGCACGGGGGGAGGAAGAAGATTGATGAGGTGATTGACATATGGGCCCCAAATGGCAAAGGAGATGGAAAGTGGAAGGGAAAAAATCAATCTGCTATAGCACCTCTCCCCAATATCTTCGAATTGTGAAAGGGGATTCCCCTATCAAAGTTGTTAAAGAGTCACCCTGTTTGCTCTCTTCCTGTGCATTCCCGCCAAATTTTTGCCACGTGTCAATCAATGCAGCCTCCAACTTCACGCGCTGTGAGCGTAGCCACGCGCTTCGGGACAGGAGAAAGAAGAAACGAAATGGGCCAGCCCACTCTAGAAGAAGCCCTAGCCACTCCGGTCCTCCTCCTTATTCTCAAAGAATAAAAAAACTCCGGTCCTCCTCCTCGGTCCTCGCCCTCCTTCCCTTCCCTCTCTCTTCCCCGCGCCTCCGCCCCTCCGTACTCTCTCCTCCCCGTCCTCATTCACGCCGGCACAAGCGGCGAGGTCGCGCGGCTTCCCAGCCTCATCCGTTCCCCTTCATCCCATTCTTCTCCCCTCCGTCTTTCTCGACTGCGCGTGTCCCCTCCCATTGTGGGTAGTGGAGTCTTGCAGGATTCGTCAGCGGCGTGGCCGAAGCTTGCGGCGAGGAAGGTGAAGGGGGGCGAGGAGGCCGCGGTCAGATCCAGGAGCGAGAGGTTGTCTATGAGGAGGCGTTGCTCGTCGCCGGCGCCCCTTGCTTGGTGAAGGCCCATGCCAGCCAGGTGCTTCCACGGTCAGCGGCAGTCGCCACCGCAGGCGGTGGTTGAGGCGATTTGGGGCCGTCGTCCTCGGAGCAGCGATGCGTCGGGTGGTGGAGCATTGCGCCCTCCTCTCGGCTCCCAATGACCAGCAAGGTGGCCTCCGCCCTCACTTCCCGTTTCTCCAATCTCTGCTCCTCTCTCCTCCCTTCTCTGCTCCTTCCTCCTTTTTGTAAGCCTCCCTTCTTTGCTTCTTTGTTGTAGTGATGTGCTCTTTTCTGGTTCAGTTTGTGACGCTTTTACTGAAATTGAGGATTGCATATTCAAAATTGATTGTGGTATGGCTAATCCGGTGCATGTATTTTGTGAATAATGGGATCCCAGAGCGAATTGGGCCAAGGATGAGCCGACGACTGGCAGGTCATGGGGCAACACGCAGGCACGCAGCATGGATTCACCTCCTCGAGAAACGCCCATAGGGTGTTCGGCGTAATGTGTAGCCAGTACTGCCGATATGGATGCATTCTTGGAGCAGCTCAAGGACGTCACCTGCAAGGCAGCAGCGGCGGGTTACCTAGAGGCTCTCTCACGCTTTCTGTTGTCCATTCAGGAACACCAGATGCTCTGCTGCTTCGATCAGTGCTGCGCAGCCTGCGCTTTGCCCAGTAACTAGCTCAACTTCTTGCTGCCAAGGTTAGTGGCCTTTCCTCCTATGTTGATTTGCTTCTTTCTGTCCATGCTGTAGCTCTCCCTACCCATTTTGGTTAAATCAGGAAAGGCAACAACTATAGATGCTTGATCAATTACCTGATTAGAAAGCTTAATCAAGGCCTGCAGCCTCAAGGTGCATTGATCCATAGCCTGCTTACACGGTGATAACTAGATAAGATGGTTTTTCCTTTCTACTGACACATGCATATTACAATATGTTTTGGAGAAAATTACTTTATGCTTCTTGATTTTTACAAAAATGTCTGATTCTGTGTTCGAGAGGCCACGGGTAATCTCTAGGATTGAGTTTAAATTAATAGGGATGATTCGTGCTTCTGATAAATATGACTATTTTGAGTAATTGAGTTTAAACAGACCATTATTCAAGCTTGATAATTCATACGCTCAGATTTGATAGAGGCATTCTAGGTGTCCTTTTTCTTTTGCTAATACATGATTTCTGAAATTTGCCATTCTCATTTGCAGAAAGGATATAACTGGATATAACTGGAACTTATTAGAAATAAACTTTCTATTTCCCTTTCCTTCCTTACTTCTGTTCAAATAGTTGTGTGAAAATTAAAATGGTTCCATGGCATGCTGACAGTGACAGGTGCGGTTGTCCCTATTTGTCTTTTGCACAATTGCACCTATATTTTGTATTTGCACTTTTTTTTATGCCAACCCACATTTTATCTCAAGCAACATATGAGTAGGCTGTTGGTCAGAAAATTCGCTATATATTTCTGTTACATCTATCATATCTTTTTAATATAGCACTATGTCAGTAGTTGTGGAGATATAATTTGTTCCGAACTGTCTCTAGGTTTTTGTTTATGCTAGAATAGTGTCTAAAGCTGGTAACAATTATAGCGAAATGTTGTGTACCATGCCTGAGCTTTTAAACCAACTTGATCATTTTGAATTGCCTAACAAAACTGAGTTTCTAAACCAACCTGCTCTGTAGACAACATTTACCTGTTTATAGCCTATAATTGAGTACATATCAACACTTACATGACCTGTTACATCTATCATATCTTTTTAATATAGCACTATGTCAGTAGTTGTGGAGATATAATTTGTTCCGAACTGTCTCTAGGTTTTTGTTTATGCTAGAATAGTGTCTAAAGCTGGTAACAATTATAGCGAAATGTTGTGTACCATGCCTGAGCTTTTAAACCAACTTGATCATTTTGAATTGCCTAACAAAACTGAGTTTCTAAACCAACCTGCTCTGTAGACAACATTTACCTGTTTATAGCCTATAATTGAGTACATATCAACACTTACATGACCTGTTAGGCCCTAGGTAAATGCTCAACTGCAAATGAAGGCAGTAGATGTCCAACTAAGTGCAGTACTATTGTTTGCAGTACTGAGTGGTTCAACATTTGGGGCTCATGATGGATCGTCATTTCCCACTTGGTGATTTAATGAATACACCAAACCTCGTTTCAGGACGTGGTCGTAAGAGGTGTAGTGAGTTACAGTATAGTCTGACAAATGTCACTGTAAATGCACAAATAGTAGTTTAGGAAAAAAAACAAATATTCGGAGTGCTACAGCATATATTTTGCGTATGTTTCAATTTATTTAAAATCTATGATGCAAATTGGGAATCCAACTTGCAGCATAGATTTTGAATAATATGAATGCCAATTCCTTTGTACTACTTGATAATAGTTGTACTAACTCACTTACTGTTACTTGCTCAACTGTTATGTACTGTATAAATTTTCTTATTAAATGATGGTTGCTTGATCAGGTAAGGAAACATGATATATGGCGTTAATAATTGTTGAACCGAATACTCTAGCTACCATTTCCTTGATGCCCTGTCTCAATGTACTATAATGGAGTAGTCTAAGCTTTTTCTGTATGTGCTGAAAAAAAATCAGGCATGCCGTTTATTTGTTCATTTCTGTTCAGCTTGTCATTGTAAAAGCTACCATCAACAATTCTTATTAATTGAAACAAATAGGGCTTTGGATGGGAAGAAGTGGACACATTCTTTGACAACCAGGTTGCAATTACACACGGGCTAATACTCATTAGTCCTTGCACAATTTTACCGAGTCACAAAAGAACATAATTGGCAATAGATAGTGTGTTGTCGATACATTTCAAGTAAAAGGGATAATTCGAGATATACTCTTGCATGCTTTCTTTGCCATGCTTTAATAATCAACTGGGCTTTGATTCGTATATGACAATAGAGTCATATCATTTTGCTCTCGACACTGCATGGAACGTGACTTGGGATGGATTGTATCTCATCTTTGTGATACACAAGCAGGATGAAGTCTT
Organism: Urochloa ruziziensis; assembly: GCA_015476505.1. Taxonomy (NCBI): domain Eukaryota; kingdom Viridiplantae; phylum Streptophyta; class Magnoliopsida; order Poales; family Poaceae; genus Urochloa; species Urochloa ruziziensis. Next base: position 7,920,117 of record CM027119.1, on the reverse strand, counting down.
ATATGCGGTTCATCAGTATGCCCTTTGTTTCAGATCATTATTATGCTATTTTGTGTGGAACTGGCAAACTAGGAGATGTATGCCAAATCATCCTTGGTTGTAGTGTCCATTGCTTCAAGCCATGCATGGAGTAATTCTCTACTTATGAATTTGGTCATGTGGAGTTATCTTTTGAATAAAACGCCAGATTAGTTAAATTATTGTACTTTATTATTTGGTTTCCCTGAGGAGTTGATTACTTTTTCAAATACTGATTAGAATCTGAAAGTATCATTCAGATAGCAGATTAGGAGTTCTACCTTTATTGACAGCGAATTGTTGTGTCAGTGGCACTATCTGGTTTGTTGAGTCGTCTAATTTTCACTGCATTTGCTTTCAGTTTACTCAGAGTGTCGACGATGAAATCTTGGTGAGAGATGCTCTTTATGATGCTCTGATCTGGGTGGGTTTCTGGAGTAAATCAAGCTGACCTCTTGCCTATATATTTGTCCATATTGATTATCGCTCTTGATGGGGTCAATGATGCCAGGTGATAAAGAGTTACTGTAAGTCTGTAACCAAAACTTATCAAGTGTTGTGAAGTTTGTGAAAAGTACAAGCTAAGACAGCTCGGCTAAGGACTACTTCCTGTTAGCGAACAACAACATTAACAGTGGTAGCGAGGTAGAGACCCAGTCTGATGACTGCAGACACACTCCTTAGAACAAGTGAATGGCAGCCTGTGTCCTGCTCTTCTGCATCATCTTTTAGGAGCATGAAGTAGCTGAAGCCAACGGTTGCTGTTGCGTAGGGTGCTAGCGGTGTTTGTGGAGCTCTGTTGGACAACAATCCAGATGATGTTGCCAGTATATTAATTTTAATGTTGTTGCTAATATGGTGAGCTGTAGCAATGCACTTGATGTGCTTTGAAATGAAATGGTCAAATGGGTATACGTGGTGTTAGCGATAGTCAAAATGCAACTCATCTGTATTCCAGGGTCCCCAATGAGTAAAGTACATATGGAAATATACAAATAACCCCTTATACAAGGGAAGAATAATATCTAGCTATATATACATCTAACACCCCCCTCAAACTCATGGTGGGTCATACACACTGAGTTTGGAAAGACAAAACATATCGTGTGCCCTAGACTGCGGTTTGGTGAAGAAATCTGCGAGCTGCAAGTCCGAAGGCACATGCCGAAGAGTGATAACATGTTCTTGCACTTGAGAGCGTGTATAGAAAGCATCGACACCAATATGCTTGGTAAGCTCATGCTTCACCGGATCACGTGCAATGCTAATTGCTCCAGTGCTGTCCGGCAGGAGGGGTGTAGGGGATGAAATAGAGACCCCAAAATCAGCTAGGAGCCACCGTAACCAAGTGATCTCAGCTGTCACCATCGCCATAGCTCTCAACTCAGCCTCAGCACTCGATCGGGATACTGCAATTTGCTTCTTGGTCTTCCAAGCAATAAGAGATGAGCCAAGAAAGACACAATAGGCAAAAAGGGATCTGCGGTCAGAGAGATCACTAGCCCATGTTGCATCAGAGTAAGCGTGAAGCTGCAGGGGGCTACAACGAGGAAAGAATAAGCGACGAGAGATGGTGCCTTGCAAATATCGAAGAACACGAAGAAGATGAGTGTAATGAAGCCGAGTAGGAGAACACACAAACTGACTAAGAATGTGAACACCATATGAGATATCAGGACGTGTGATGCTGAGGTAGACAAGGCTCCCAACAAGATGGCGATAACGAGTGGGATCCTCAAGAGGCTCGCCATCCGAAGCACGAAGGTGAAGGTTGATCTCCATAGGAGTCTCAACCGTGCGAAGATCAGTGAGACCGGAACGATCCAAAAGATCCTGAATATACTTTTGTTGGGAGAGGTAATAGCCATCAGGCATAGAAGTGACCTCAATCCCAAGAAAGCATCGGAGTGGGCCAAGATCAGACATCATAAACTGCTCACTAAGACGTTGCTTCACAAAGACTATGTGTTGGGGATCATCACCAGTAATGAGCATGTCATCAACATAGAGGAGGAGGAGCGTCCGACCACGAGAGGAAGTATGAATGAAAAGAGCTGGATCATGAGCACTGGCAGAGAAACCTATGGCACGAACAACATCAGTGAAACGCTCAAACCAAGCACGAGGGGATTGCTTGAGACCATATATAGCACACCGAAGACGACAGACATGCCCATGAGGAATAGAATATCCCGGGGGTGGTCGCATATAGACCTCCTCATGTAAGTCTCCATTTAGGAAGGCATTTTTGACATCAAGCTGAGAGATAGACCACTGACGAACAGAGGCAACATCAATGAGTGTGCGAATAGTAGTCATGTGAGCAACAGGAGCAAATGTTTCATCATAGTCTCGGCCATACTCCTGCTAACGAGCAACAAGGCGAGCCTTGTAGCGCTCAATGGTACCATCAGAACAAGTCTTGATCTTATAGACCCACTTGCAAGTAATAGGCCGAGCATGTGATGGCAGGGGAACAATATCCCAAGTGCCAGTACGCTCAAGAGCAGCCAACTCCTCGGCCATAGCAAGCTGCCATTTAGGAGAAACGACAGCTTCACAATAGGAACTAGGCTCAGCAACAACAAGAGCCTGAGGAGACAACTGAGAAGTGAGAGATGAAGATCGAGCTGTCTGACTTGAAGAAGGAAAGCCAAGACGATCCGGAGGCTGACAAGCTCTAGAGGCACGATCACGAAGATGATAGCGAGGTGCCTGAGGATCGATAGAGGGCATAGTAGAAGATATGGGAGAAGAGGTAGGGGTGGGTAAAAGAGGAGGCTGCCCAGTGGCAAGCTCAGATGAAGAGGGAACACGAGGACGACGAGAATAGTGAAACCGAATGGTGCGAGGATCTCTAGTAGGTGGTGGTGGCGAGGGTGATGGTGGTACTGGTGGTGGTGGTGGTGGTGTAGGTGGTGTAGGCAGAGGAAGTGATGGTGTAGTAAGAGTCGAGGATGGAGGAGGAAGAGTGAAAAAAGCAACATCCTCAGTGGAAGTGACCGGACGATGACAAGTGGCATGATAGAAATAAGGTCGAGACTCATCAAATGTAACATCACGGGATACCCGAATCCTCCGAGCTGAGGGATCATAGCACCGATAACCCTTATGCTCAGAATCATAGCCCAGAAAAACACACTCTTCTGACTGAGCAGTCAGCTTTGTGCGCTCGGTAGGCTGCAAAAGAACATAGCAGGTGCAGCCAAAAACACAAAGATGATGATATGGAGGAGTCCGGGAATAGAGACGCTCGTACGGAGTGACACCACGAAGAGCAGTGGAAGGCTGCAAATTGATCAAATAGGTAGCCGTGGAAGCAGCCTCTGCCCAGAACTGAGGAGGAACATGTGAAGCAATCAAGAGAGTACGAGCAGTTTCAATGAGATGACGATGCTTACGCTCGGCAACACCATTCTGAGCATGAGCCCCTGCACAAGAGTATTGGACAAGTGTGCCTTGCTCAGATAGAAGATTGCGAAAAGCCATGGATCGATATTCACTAGCAGAATCACAACGAAAAGTTCGAATAGATGAACCAAACTGTGTACGGACCATGGAAGCAAAGGCACGATAAATGGAAAGAAACTTATCTCGATGAGACATAAAATATATCCATGTGAAACGAGAGTAGTCATCAATAAATATCACATAATAATAGTGACCACCCTTCGAACGAAAAGGTGCAGGGCCCCATAGATCAGAGTGGACAAGATCAAAAGGATGTAGAGAAACAGATTCACTAGAACGATATGGAAGCTGTAGCTGCTTGCCAAGCTTACAGCCGTGACAGACCATGGTAGTGTCAACAGGAACACAACCAAGAACACCTTGACTCACTAAAGAAGACAAACGAAACTGACACAGATGACCTTGACGATGATGCCACCGAGCAAAACCAACAGATGATGTAGTAGTAGTCGAAGCAGTGGCAGAAGACCCCAATGAAGATGTAGGAGAAATAGTGGATGGCAGATGGAGCTGATCAATGATGTAGAGTCCCTGATGGTCTCTACGACGTCGGCCAGTCCCAACTATCTCCTTGGTCGGAACATCCTGAACAAAACAGGAAGAAGAGTCAAAACCAACACGATAGCCTAGATCTGTGAGCTGGCCGACAGAAAGAAGCTGCATAGAGAGTTGAGGAACATGAGACACATTAGGAACAGTAAATTGAGGAGTGACAAGAGTGCCTCTGCAACGAACAGGCATGGAAGTGCCATCAACGGTCCGAACAAAAATAGGAAGAGCAGGTGGCCCAGCAGAAGTAAGAAATGAGGAATCTGGTGTCATGTGAAAGGAGGCACCGGAGTCCAGTATCCAGATACCTGAGGAAGACTGAGCGATGCCAGCAGATCCTGGTGAGAGCTGATGAGTGAGACGCTGGAGAAGAGCAACAAGCTGAGCTGTATCACTCGATGACAATGTGTGCCCCTCCTGTGAAGACGAGGACGCTGTAGACCCCCTCCTATAGAAGGAACCACCTGAAGTCCCGCCTCTGTTGGAACCAGAACCTCGACCACGAGTCTGTTGCCTCCTCCGAGGCTTGCACTGCTCGTAGGTGTGCCCATATCTCCCACATCGAGGGCACTGAATATCTGTGGAAGCACAGGCAGGTGCAGGAGCAGCTGTCGGTGTAGTGGAAGCCGAGGTCGATGTAGTAGACACCGAAGGCAAAGTAGCAGAAGCCGAGGTCGAGGGAGCAACAGGCGCAGCCAGAACTGTGACAGAGGACTGCTCAGAGAGGCTACGAAGCTGAGTCTCTTCAGCTCGAAGAGCAGCAAGAGCCTCCATAGTGGTCGGCGAGCCATTCACAAGCTGTGCTCGAACAGGCTCAAACTCAGGCCGAAGGCGCATCAGGAAGTCATATAGACGACGCTTCTCACGCCGAGCTCGCTGGGTAGCCTGACAGGTGGAGCAAAGCGGTGGATCGAGGTCGTCAATCTGACGCCACAAAGTGGTGAACTGACGGTAGAAGCCATCAATTGTGGAATCCCCCTGCCGAAGGCTCCCAAGCTGTTGTAACAGGCTGTAGTAGAGAGCCTCACCTCCTTGCTGGTAGTGCTCCTCAAGATAGACCCAGACCTCTCGCGAACTTGGCAACTTGATGATTTCCATAGCAATATCACGGCTGACATTCTGAACAAGCATGGCGAAGACTCGGGCCCCATCAGCCCACCAGCGCTCAAGAGCATCAAGAGCAGAGTGATATGCCTCAAGGGCCTCCTCAGCAGCAAGAGCATCATTGGTTGCCTTTGTTGCAGCTTCATCTGCAGCAGCCACAGGAGAAGCCGTAGCTAGCACTGGAGGAACAGGCGTTGGCGGACACGGTCTCGTACCAAGCACATGGCCCAATAGGCGGTGGCTGTTGAGAATGACTGTCATGTGCGCTGCCCACTCCTGATAGTTGGTCTCATCCAACTTCACCACAGGAACGGTCTGGAGAGGCAGGGGAGGAGGTGCCGCCATCTTGCAGTGGGGAGCTGCAGATCCTGCGCAGATGCAGGGAAAGGGGGAGGAGAGGAGCCGGCAGTAGCAGTCCACGACGGAGGAGGCGGACGGCGGCGGCGGCCCGGCTGGATCGAGGCAGCGGCGGCGGCGGCCCGCACAGAAAAGGCAGAGGAGGCGGCCGCGGCCTGAGCGGAAGGGGAAGGGGAGGAGGAGTTAGAGGTAGAGGAGAAGCTGGAGCTGCAGTCAACAGCCGCCAGCGGCGACGCGCCGACGAGCGGCGGCGGCGACAGGGAGCGGATCGAGAACCTTCAGCCCTGGTACCATGTTAGCGATAGTCAAAATGCAATTCATCTGTATTCCAGGGTCCCCAATGAGTAAAGTACATATGGAAATATACAAATAACCCCTTATACAAGGGAAGAATTATATCTAGCTATATATACATCTAACACGTGGAATATATATATTTTTAGAACAGTGTTCTATGGCTGCTTTTACATGTTGATGCTATGGCTTTTCTTACGTACATATCTGATGGATAGAACAAGAAATTCTATGGTTTTGTGATGGATGTTTTCTGCTAGAACAAGTGAATGCTGCTAAATTTGATTGTTAATATGACTGGGTGCGCAACGCGCACCAAATTGTCTAGTAGAGTGTAAAGGGGATTGCTGAAAATCAATCTGCTGGAGATGCTTTTGGCTTGTGTTGCTGACAGCTTGTCGGCGTGTTGCGTGTTGCTTGTATCCATCGATATATGTTGCTGGCTTGCGTCGTGCTGTGTATGTTCTGCCGTTTTTGTTGGGAGCCACTGTTCGTGGCTGGTTGGGTTAAGGAACCTCCAACCTACAGCTACAAAATCAGATATGAAAGGCTATTCAACTATTAAAACTGGACAAATTTAGCCCTTTAGTCGGTTTTCGAAAGCGGTTTTGCATTTTTTAAAAATTCAAAGGGTTTTGATTTATAAAAAATCTATAACTATAATTCATTTAAAATCATAAAAATACTAAATTGGTGCCAATAAATTCTTTACAATGTAATGTATTTGTCGATACTCTATTTTGTCATTATTTGAATCTACTCGTAATAAAAATTAAAAATAAAAAATGTAAATAACTTCAAATAGAGTAGCAGCAAACAATGGAGTTAACTAAAAAACAACGAAGTTAACTACTATGGAGATTGGAGACTCATATTTTAAAATCTAGATTTGATGGGGTGAAGAGTCCCACGGTTTTTCATTAAGAAGAAGTAAACCTTCTCCGGGTCTCGAAAAATCTTCGAACCCGGTTACACCGGCGAGAGGATTTTTGTAAACTAGCCATCTAAATTCGCTTTCACGGGGAATTGAACCTAAATCTATTGGTGCAATTATGCTACTCATCTAGAGCTGGACGCTAAGCCACCTCGCTTCAACTTGGCTTGGTTTGGCTCGTTAGGAAAACGAGCCAACTCAGCTTGACTTAGTTATAAAACGAGCAAAAAAAAAAAACTAGCTTGGCTTGGCTCATCAGCAACTCGAGCTAGCTCTTAAGCTCACAAGCTAAATGTAAATCTAATATTACCATCTTCACATATGTACAGCATACACAAAACACAAGCCACAGCTAATGAGCAGTTGAATCATGTTAGCTACTCAGCTCGACTTGGCTCCTTGTGTTGTCTTAGGCCTTTAGCCTTCTAGTTTGGTTGGCTCGCAAGCTAGCTTGAGCCAGCTCATTAACAAATAATAAAGAAGGAGCAAATTGAAACCGTTTTTCACACAAAGAATTAATCGTGTACCCCTCACAAAGGACCCACGAATCAGGGAAAAATTGTGGGCTTGGACGACTAGGGGGGAGACGGATTGGTCGTCCTCCCCCTATTTTTTTCTCCACGACGCCTCCCCTCCTCCCCCCACCTTTTTTTTCTCACCGCGTGTTTCCTTACCCACCAATCGTACCCACACCCGATTACTTACCATAAAGTCCACCAAACAAGGATTAACGTTTTCTTTCAGAAAAAAAGGAATGACATCTATGCAATCGGGTATCTTCTTCCTTTTAAATTTTAATTGTTTACCATAGTTGTGGACGTCAATTAAAGATTTGATTGCTTACCATAGTTGTGGGAGTCAATCTAGGAATTGATTACTTACCATAGTCTTGGGCGTCCAGGTTCATCTCCTTATCCCTCCTGCCCCTTATATAAGGCGTCTCGTCCTCAAAACACAACATCTATCCCTTCATTCATATTTCATTCATGGTTTCAGTGCCAATGACAATCAGAATTTAGGATTTGATTGATGCAGTAGTGTGCATGGATAAAAAGAAAAAGGAGGTCTAAAGATCAAAAGATGACCTCCAATTCCGAAAGCATAGTGTTGGAGCTCAAATGGATAGTTTAAATTAATTTCTATTTTGAATTTGTGTATAGGAACACCGTACTATCAAGGGGACGTGGTTGATTGATCGAAGGTGTGTCAAAGTGTTGGTCTTGAGATGCTAATTACCCATGAGAGACACAAATTCACGCATAAACATTTAGTGTTTCTCATAGTTATCAGGCACATCGATAGATTCAACAGTTGTCGGAAGTTCCAATAGGAACTCCCGAGGAGCTCTATTTGATCTCGAAAGTTCTGACACGCATAGTCAGAAGTTCCGGATAGGGGTCTAGGGTTCGAATTTTGTGTTTATCTACTAACTTGGTCAGAAGATCCGACCAAGCATCGGAAGATCCGATACTCCTTTACAGAGCACATAACGGCTAGTTTTTGAAGTTGGGTATGTATACCCTCTCAGCCCTTCATTTAGTTGTTGCTGCCTACCACGAGACAAACCACGTCCTTGAGCATTCAATACTCCTTCCCTCTCACTCCAAGAGCTAATCTTTGTAAGGATTCACCTAGGGCTTGGTGTAAGAGAGATTTGAGGTGTGTGACTTAACCTTTGAGTGAGAGCAGTTTGTTCATCTCAAGAAGCACTTGAAGTATCTTTGGTTCTTTGATTCATATTTGTTACTCTTGGAGCTTTGGTTCTAGACGGTGAGGCATTTCCATGGAGGTCCCAACTTGTGTGGTTTCAGTCCCAAATATTTGTGTTGTCCACATCTTTGTGAGGTCAATAATAAGTAACTCAATTCTCCTTTGTGGTTGATTGAAGGTGGAAAGTGTTAATTACAACCCAGCACTTCATGAGTACCTCAATATATTGAGACATAGCTTCCTTTGTGGAAGTGAACTTCGGTGAACAAATCCTTGTCTCCCTTGTGTGCTTGTTGACCTAGAGTTTGATTTAACCTGATCTATGTGTTTGTGAGTTTACTCTTGGGGTCCTAGGATATTAATTGTGAACTTTTTATTCAAATGGAATCATCAAAAGCTAAGTAGATTTTAGATCTCGTACGAGTTTATCACTCGTGTCAGAAGTTCTGGTCCACCGAAGAACCGATACCGCGTCGAAAGTTCTGACAAATCTCACTTACTCATGAAAGTTTTTCAGATTTTTTTTAAATGCGTATTCAACCCTCTCTAGACCTGGTGTCGGTCCTTTCAGTCTAGCCCTTTACCTAACCAACTAGCTTGGCTAGAGGTCGAGAATCATATTCTCCCCAATTATGCATATTTTTTTAAGTTAGCAGTCTATATATTTTAAAATATACTCGTTAAATTGTGGGGACTGAGAAACAAAAATTATTCCTTGGATTTATAGTTTAAAACTTACTTTCCATGTCAAAACTTTGTAGGGAAAGAAAATTGTTCTATGGTTTTCGAGACTGGGCTGGGTCGGGCACTTGTTATATGGGCCTCATATCATTGTGGCTAGCTAGGCCCACCACGCTGTTATTCCCCCTCGCCAAGAAAGGAAAAGAAAAAAGTGAGTTAAAGAATCGAGAGGGCAGAGGTCAAAACTGATCAAACCCCAGGCTGTACGTGCGTCGTCGTCCTCCAGATCCTGCCTGTCCCGCGGTCGCTGCCATGGATTCGGAGCTCTGGGATGAGTCGCCGCAGGGTTTCCCGTGTTCCACTTCCACCTTTGTGGAACGGGGCACCAGTGACAGCGACTACAGCGACAGTGAGTCGTCGCTGCCGGGCTCTCCATCTACCGCCTCTGAGGTATGTACGCACGCCTTTCTTCTCTTGATCGATCCACCACGACGTGCATGCAATTCCTCCACTAATTAACTCATTGGCCTCTGACCAGTAGTTCTTGACTTCGTTAACTTTTAGTATCTGCTATCGTAAAACAACTCCTCATACAGTCAGACCAGAGCTGTATGTCATCGTACGTACGGAGTAGGTTTTAATTTGGACGGTTAAACCAATTCTACAAAGGCTTGTAGACGAGACGAGCCTAATGTTACTAAGAATAATCATTGTCAAAAGGGTTTCATGCTATATAATGTACAATTCTTCCTTTTTTCTGTAAATATAGCACATTTTTTAATAGATTGTTAGTCAATTCGTCTTCTCTGTCAATGCCTAGACAACTTCTGAAAATTTAACGGAGAATGAAATATTAATTAAAGAGTTAGTGTAAGTTCAATGCTGACAACACATTTACTTTTCATAACAACCTAACCTTTCGATCGACTGGATGACTATTAGCTGGTAGATTTTACTCATGCTGTCATACAATGTCATGCATATCTGAGCTGCAAGTGTTTCTGTAATTATTTCTAGCAGGGTGGCCACGGAGCTGAATCTGATCTTCTTAAGAAGATGGAGAAGGAGGTTGAGGATTTGCTGGTAATTTTAAGAGACGCAGGAACAGAGATAGATGACGAGGTAGCAAGAGAAATAGATTGCAAGATAGCCAGAATTCAGGTTGCGAGGTAACTAAATTGAATCAGTTTGCCCTTATCATTATGATTTAACTAGAATGAAACGATCCTTAAAATTTACTTGATCAATAATGTTTCTATCACTTTTTTTTCAGGGACGCTGCCATGAATAAGGCAAGAGGAAGCAGGGTCTGGCAGTACTTGATCAAGCCTGCTGCTACTGGTTTTGGCCGAGCACTGTTCCATATTGCAACTGCTTTTATTGGTTCTTACCTCACATTTGAATTTATTTTTGGGCGACGATGGCGCCGCCGCCGTTGAGGTGCTCACAGGGAAAATAAGTGTTTAGTTATTAAACACGATGCTTCCAAAGTAGTTTAGACATCTGTTTTTTTTTTACTAGAATTCTGTTATATCCAACATAAAGTTATTTATAAAAAATGCATCAAAGACAGAATTGAACATACATACAAATTCCCGAGGCTGCAGTTATCGTTGTTTTAAGAGGCAAGACATATCTAAAATGCATGTGTTTTGAAGAGTATAAGACGATGACCAACATACGAAAGTCTGTATTATGGAGTACGACAAAAATTTGTTGATTTCCGTGTGAATATCTTATACCTCGGGCTGCCCTTGCACGTTGGCTAGACAAGAAGAGAAGATGAGCAGGTCCTCCTGATGAGCTAACTTGATATTTTTTGGTATTATCATCGCAAGAAGAAATTCTAGATTTTTCGTTATTTCATATCTTCAAGGCAAATCGATTGAATACCGTGGCTGATGATGTTTTGAACTTTTTTCTAATATCCATTGAAAATTTGTGTGTTTCTGCTTGAGCCGTACGAAATGAAATTTTCATATACGGTTCTCGGAGGGGGAGTCGGGCTAATTACCTATCTCAATAAAGTATATGATTGGTTTGAGGAACGTCTTGAGATTCAGGCAATTGCAGATGATATAACTAGTAAATATGATAAAATTTGCATGTTTACACGTCTGGAAAGGTAGGGGTTCTCTCATGCGAGCTGGACGCTTAAGTGAAGTTTGTTCCTCTCCTCATTCATTCTGGTCTACCACATGTCCTCCTCCCTTATATACACTACAAGAAATATAACCTTTTGTGACAAATTCCAAATGACGTTAAGTGGATTCGTCGCTATGGTGTTAAGTTTTATGACGTTTTATATGAGACCTTATAGCTTAGTGACAAAATTGAGGTGTTCGTCGTTACGAGTAATTAAAAATCGTCACAAAGTAGTTAAATATCAAAATTGTAACGAACTTCATTTTGTCATTAATGCCAAAAGCTAACTGTCACAAATTTCTCAAAGAAAAAAACATAGTTAGAGATTGGTCCCACTGCCACTTGGACAAATGGGTCCTACAATTAGCATGAGCTTTACATTACATTTTTTTCTAGCCTTTTTCCTTTTCTTAAAATTTGTAATGTTTTCATATGAAAAAAAGTCAGCAATGTAAATTAAGTTTTATCATGTTTTTATATGGAAAAAAGTTAGCAATGTAAATTACCTTGTTTTTCTCACCAAAGTACAAAATAAAAAAAACATGCTTTTGCATAGAAAAAAGTTGCAACACAATGGTTTTGAACCCTAGTCTGAAGACATATCAACCAACCACCCTACCACTACACCATGCATTGGATTATGGTAGCAATAGGTAACAAAATATATTTAAAGTTAATAATTTATATTTATAGAAAAATAATAATCGGTAGCGCAGGGCCACGCCATCAGCGCCTGCTCACCCGGCCCCTTCGCCCCGTCACCTGGCCACCGCGCCAACTCAGCGGGCCCCTGGCGCCCCGGCCAGTCCACCGCGCCAGCTCAACAAGACCCCGCGCACCCGTTAAAAATTGTTAAAAAAAAAAGCGCCAAGAGAGGGTTTCGAACCCGGGTCTTGGTATCTGGGCTCAATAGCCTTACCAGTGCTCTAGACATGATAACTGAGTAGTGATGGATTCTACTTTTAAATAACCTCTATATATATCATATTGATGCATAAACCAATAAAAACGAGAAAAAACATGGCAACAGAGAAGTTCGAACCCAGGTCTCGAGGTTCAGATTGAAACGTCTAACCATTACCCCACAAGTTACCTTTTGACAAATTCATTATATTTGGTATTTGTTTCTTCTACCACTAGCTGTTGGCTGCGAACCAATCCTATTCCGCCATGTGGCAATGCCGAGGGGGAATGAAGAACACCTGTATGATTCATTTTTTCTTTTCGATCCGGAATTAAAATTTGTAATCGGTATTTCTTCCTCATAAAAACTCCAAATTTGATGATTCTTGTTTCTAATTTTTTGTAAAATCACGCTATGTCACTTGATGACATTTACTTTCATGTAAACTACTATTTTGTAGAATTTGTTATATATCTTGTCTTTTTTACCGAAGTACAAAATAGAAAAAACATGCTTTTGCATAAGAGTTGCTAATGTAACTAGATATTTGACAATTTTTCTATCAAAATAAGGTAGTGTCCAAACTTGAGGTGCATATGAGTTGAAACATGTTATGAGGTATTGAAATCTCAAAGTTTGACTTAGAGTTGTATGGAACAATGTTAGAGACCTATCTATTTGTGAGCAATGTATGTTATCACTTTATTAAAACAACTTAAGTTTTTTATGAAAAGATTTTTATGAAAAGATTGTGGACCAAAAACATGTTGATATGCCAATTTGTAGAATTTTTTGACCAAATTCAAATATTATTATAATTATTATGTGGTAATTTTGAGGTAGAAGTTTGAATTGACCCTAGAAGACAATTAAAATTTTCATTTATCTACTTGATATGGAGTAGTATGCAATATATAAGCCTAAAAATAATTTTGTCTGAATTTTCGAACTTTATTAGTAGCACATATAGTTCAACTTGGAATTACTTTCAATAAACATGTAGAAAATCGTTTAAATGATAGAAAGTACCAAACATCATCAATTTTTTTTGAAACTCCTACACAACAACTTATATATATTACTCTAAATTTAAAAATGTATTAGTGTGTCTAAAATTTTTGTGTTTGCAAGTTACTTCAAAGGGTGCTTTAAAAAAGAAAAAGAAAAAGAAAAATCTTAAGCAGTAAAAAATCTGTTGCAATAAGGTTATTTGGGCCCAATAAACATTTGGCTCATCTGATGATACCATTATTAACCGTTAGATCGCGCTTTGACGATCCTTTGCCACCCTAACTCCTTCGCCCTCCCTCCCCTCCCTCAGCCGCCTCCGCCGTAGATCCCCTTCCTCAGCCTCCTCCACCTCCGTCTTCCCTCCCCCGCGCGCTGCTCCCATCCCCTCCCCGCGCGCAGCTCCACCGCCCGCGATGGAGCCATACCCCAGCGATGTGGCGGCTCCCAAAATCCCGCCTCCTCGCCTGCCTCTCCCGGGCGATCCCCTTCTCCACCCAAACCCTAACCCCGGTCTATCTTCCTCCGCCACCCCCCGATGCGGCGCTGGAGGCAGCGGTCGCTCCCCGTCGCGCGCGTGCTCCGCCACGCTGCCGTTGTTGCCTCCCGCGTCGACAACCTGGGCGTAGCCCGAGGCGGCGGGCGCTACCGTGCACGAGCAACTGGCGCACGCGTCCGGCCTCGGCGGCGACTAGATCCGCCCGCCGGCGACCATCCAGCCCCGGCGCCCACCCAGCCCCGGCGCCTCCCAGATCTCTCCGGAGATGCGCTGCTCCTGGCGCCGCCCCCATCTATTTTTCGCGTTGAATCATTCAGTCCCTCTCGTGCGTGCGGTTCTAATGGTGTGGGTTGGTTTTGGTTTTGATTTTTGCGATTGCAGGCATCGGAGAAGAAGCAGTCGAACCCTATGCGGGAGATCAAGGCTCAGAAGCTCGTGCAAGGGCCGATGTTGTGCGGCGGCCTCCAAGTGTACGTGCTCACCCTTCCCCTCCTGATTCCTGTGATGGTCTTAGAATGGTCTGAATAATTACAGTATATCTTTTTTTTTTTTTGCAAGAGTCAGTGTTCCTATTCTAGAATAACACCCTGAAACCTAACTTAATTTAAGCTGAGATTCTGGAAGTATAACAACTTCCTTTCTGAAACAAAACTAGCAGCCTGTGGAAGCTTATTTTAAGGTGTGTGTCTATTCTCAATTGAATAGAATATAACTTAGCTTACTATACACACTAATGCATTGTTTTTCTGAGATAGTTGCATATGAAATTTGCATATGGGAGGTGCTAGGTAGGGGATAATGATGGCCAAAACATCAGGACTGTTGGCCTTAACTTTTTTTACAGCAAGGGCTTTGCCTGGATTTTATTATAATGTACAAACCATAGGCTAAATTAAATGGAGTAGCATAGCAGGATTTTTTTGTCGTTCCCAGTCTGTTGTTCCATGCAAAAAACATCAGTACCTCTATCATGTTCAACTTAGAGTTTCTCGGAGTTTTCTGTTGAGTCAGTCAAGAGCCATTCAGTCTGTTAGTCAACATGGCTGTTCGTCACTTTTGTTAGTCTGTTAGTTGTCCTGGTCTTTATAGGGATATAAGAGTAGACAGAGTCACTTGTTCTCCAGGTTGTCAGGGGCCAAGATGGCCATTATCTCTGGCCACTAAGACCATGTATCTGTGCTTACAGATAAGATTTCCGAGATGATTTTGGGCATTCTCAAACAACCTGCAAAGCATTAAAGCATTAAGCGGTAATAAGTTTTGGTTTCTGTAGTGTCACATAATGAAGTACAATTCATTGGTACTGCTTAATACTGAATGCCAGATGGATTGCCCATCTGGCACACTTTGGTTTAGAACTGCTCATTTTTTTAATACTGAATGCTTAGTTTCAAATTCTGAATTTTGCTGATATTTGAGGCTAAGCCCTGCTGTTTATATGTTTTGAGAAAGAACCCTTAAAGAATCACTGCACTGTGCATTCTGCGGGTTCTTGATTAAATTCTGATGCTTTTAGTAATTAATTCTAACACGTTGTGGAATCACTCGTCAAAGTGTTGTGTTTTATTATCATGCCATTAAACATCTATAAAACATCACAAAACCTTGTATGCTCTTTAGTAATTAATTCTAACAGCTGTGAAATCACGCATCAAAGTTCAATGAGATAAATGGATAATTTTCAACGCTCAATTAGAATTTGGGATATGGTTAACTTTAAGTTCACCATAGAATAGTGCCTGCAGCACTGTATGCAGCCCTGTAGATATAATTTGACACCTCCCATAAGTAGTAATTCTCTGTTCTTTGAAAATGTTTTTCCCTGAGAAAGTGCAGAATGTTAGTCTATGGTTTGCATTATTGATAGTCTTGCTCACAGTAGTTGATTCTAAAACAGTTAGGATAGGACCATAGTTCAAATGTTAGTTTAGATTGAGAAGTTTCGAGTCCACAGTTTTACTAAAGCATCCTGTGCCACATTTCTGCTTGGCCATACTTCGTTTGATTAGTCAATCAGTTTAGATACTCTTGCACAAGTTCTGTATTTGAGACCCTTGTATTAAATTTTAGACTGCTGTGTAAGAGTAAACAAACTATTGTGTTTCTTTGGATGACTTGAGTAGCCTGCTAGAGAATGCAAGCTGTTCAATAGCCTGTCCTAAACTTGTAATGCAAACTCTGAAAGTCTTTAGTCTCTGCTACACAGCTGGTGATGTATAATGATGCTCTAATCTGACTTTAACATGAATAATTTTTTCCAGTCCTTTCTCTAAATTTTTCCAGTTTTGATGTGTCCTTTTGTCCAAATACCATTCAAGATCTGAACATTAAAGGGAAGCAATCTTTATAGGAACAATATGGCAAAGTGACATGATGGTAGATGCTATTTTCCTGGAGAGGTGTAGACGCTGCTACAGGCTGTACTGTGGTAAGGTTCATCAAACTCCTACTCCAGTAAATTGTATCTGGTAGCTCGGCTTGTAATTCTATGCGATGAAACTTTTGTTGCTGCAACAAACTAGTTATCTGCTCCTGGACAATTTCCTGTGTTTCAATTGTGTACTGTCAGAAAAGAGATTATTACATGGACGAAATAATCTAACAGAAATAGGACAAAGGGATGGGGGTTTAATTACCTGGGTTGCCTCGGCAAACAAGTACAGAATGCTGAAGGAAAAGTAGTGGGTTTGGCTACTTGGATAGCGAAGCTGGTTAGCAATAGGTTAATTTGTGTCGAAGCTGATGCATTTGCCTTGTTTTGATGCAACTGTTACAACGTCTCAGTAGCCGTTTCAAAGTACATGCTGTTATAATGCTGCTTTTTTAACTGTCTTCTATATTTATTTTAGCTCAGCTAACTATCATTTCTAGCAAGAGTCCTTTCTCCATATCTGATCTTGGTGTTTCCTCTAGTTTATACTTTATATGCACTAGGGCCTTGCAGATTTCTTGAATAAGGGCCTGTACCTGCAGCCAAGGAGTCTCATCTTCACATATACATTATTACAAACACCCTTTACTTGCACATCAGATGCTTGAATTTGTGTATTGCTCCTAACTTAATGGGTATTGTTGGTTTTGCTTCCAGGTCAAATGGCGTCCAGTGTGGATTAATGACGAAGGTCGGGACTGACCGGATGCGTGGTAGATAAGTACAACCTCTGCAGAGTTAAAATCTATCTGGATAGCCGCAGCTCTCGGCATAGAGCCGATTGGTCAAAGCCCCCACTGATTAGATTTACTTTATTGCACGAGAAACCCGGACGGCAGGAGCGCCGATGACTGGGTTCTGGCCTTGATACCGGGACTGGCAGGGAGGAAATGCCCCTCCAGGCCCAACCTTTACATATATTTAATTTAATATATTATATTATTGATTTTGTGAGATTTGCTGGGTATTCAACTTTGAATACTCACTCTTGCTTTCATTGTCATACATGGTTAAGTTCCAGGGCGATATGGTGCTACCACCCACCCCGGTGGCGAACGAGTGCCCGCTGCCCTCCGCTAGCTAAATCGGTGTAAATATTTAAATTATACGTTATTTACTGCTTCTGACACTAATCTGTGTCGAAATCCGTATCAGCGTACTGATCCAGGGACTGATACGGGTGGTCGAGGGACGTCCTGGTCAAGGGGTCCCCACAGTCGCCAACATGGTGCACTCCGTGCTGGGGGACTGACGGGCGGTGAACTACTCATGCGACGACGACATCGACGGCAGGTACTTCGTCAAGCTGCTGTCGGCGGCGGACGTGGAGAAGTTCCACGACCACGGTTGGTGTCGGTTCCATGAGTTCGTGACATTTCGTCACGTCCTTCGTCTCAACGAGGAGCCGGATCTGAGGGCGAGGGCCACGGCCAGGGACTTCGCCCATCAGTGGTTCTAAATATAGTTATTTTTTAATTGTTTTATGTGATGATGTTAGTCCTGAACAAATTAACCGTGGCGTCAATAATAATGTAGTTTGATTATGTCAGTGTGTAATTCGTTAATTATGTGTTTATGTTTATATTTTCGATTTGTTTGGATGATTCATTTTTTATATAAAAATTATTTGTCATTCTTTTGAGCCGCTTAGAATGAGGTGCCACTATAAAATAAGCTGCACCGTTCCGACCAAACCCTATCCACTCTCTTTATCTTCCACTCCGCCCGCAACCACAGTAGATCGAGCTCCCGACCCGCCGCATCGACTGCTATTAGAGCTCGGCCCTCAGTTGTCGTCCTCGTCCGATATGGCTTACTGTAACACTGCATGTGTTTAAGGAAAAATTAATCCTCATAATCAAGCACTAATGAGGGGAAATATAGTGGATTAAAGGAGGTTTGACCAAATAAGTCAACATGAGGGTTGACCAAAGTCAACTATGATGAAATGGGTCTAAATATGTGCAAATGAGTAAAAATGATCAAATTTGAGTTAAAGAAGTTGAAATTTTGGTTTAAACTCAAAATTTGAGGCACTTTTCAATAAAGGTCAATTATGGCTAAGTTACCATGTTGGAGTGGCCATATCTTGAAATTTTTCTTGAACACATGACCTTGGTCCAACATGAAAAAGTACCTAAGAGCTATGAACTTTCATCTGGTTATGTTGACCTTGAGTGAAAAGTTGATTTGAGTTTTTAAACTAGAGCCAAAAGTTTGAATCTAGGGCTGTTTCGGCTGAGACTTAGAAAATTTTGCTAAGTCTGGAAAACAGCGTTGAAGGGTCATGTTCAGAGATTGATTTCTCCAAATTTTTCATATGAAGTGTACCACTTGTTCATCCAAAATGGAATCTTGGATACTTGTACTTGCACCACACGAATTTTGGGCTTAAACAAATAAGGTTTGCTAATTATTTGGAGCTTCAACTTTTGGATGAATTGCACCCAAACTCTGAAAAACGCGATGAACACTGACAGACTGTTGTTGGCCGAATTTTTTCTCCAAATGTTCAGAGATCGATTGTGATCGATTGATTGATCTTTCGGCCGAACAAGTTATACAACAATTGAAGCCCTTTATACCAGCATGAACTTTGGTTTTTAGATCAAAGAAAGTTTGTATTGGGATTTAAGAGAATTTAAGAAGGGGAGGAAGGCCACTGGAGGAGCTCGAGCTCTGCTCGAGCAGAGCAGCGCCGCCGTCCGACCGTTCAAGCTCGTCGCGGTGAAGTTTGAAAGCACCACGCGTCGACGATTTGCGAGGACGAAGCAGACACCCAAGCAGAGGTGGACGTCGCCACGACGGTGAAGATTTGATTTTGACAGCGCCGTCGTCATCCACTCGTTCTTGTCTCCGTTCCCGCTCGTCCCGGCCGCCAGCGCTTCGCCGTCACCCCTGCCGCCATCGAGCCGCCTCGGCTCGTTTTCTTCCAACCATCGCCGCCGCAACCACCTAGCCGACGACCCCGAGCCCTCAAACCCCGACGAGCTCCGCCCAAACGCCGCCACCGCCCGTCCCCTGTTCCGCCGCCCGCCTTAGCCGCCCCCCCCCCCCCCCCCCCCCCCCAAGGTGAGCTCTACCTTCCCGGCCCTTTCGATCTTGAACAAGCACGAGGTTAAGCTCCTGGAGGAGCGTAGATGGTGCTGCGTCTCTCTATTTGTCCAGCGCATGCTTAGCCTCGCCGGAACGCGCAACCCTAGCTCGCGTTCTGCCATGTCCTTGGCCGCCGCTGCGTTCCTTCTAGCTAGAAGTCCGTGCTGTCGACTTGAAGCACCTAGGATCGTGTTCTAGGTTGTGTAGAAGCCGTAGGTCTTGTTCTCATCGAAGTTTGGCCCTTGGCCGGCCGTGCGCCGCCGCTCGCCGCCGTGCGCCGCCTTGCCGCCGCCGTCGCCGCTGTGTGCCACCGTCCAGCCACCCCGCTTCGTGTTTAACCCCACCAGAGAGTTCCCCTTCGCGTGCCGAGGCGAGCCATGGCCGTGTCGTGGCTGGGGAACCACGCCGCCGGCGTCCCCGCCGCCGGCCAGTGTCGCCCGTGCCCAGTGAAGGCGGGAGGACCTTTTTGTAAATTCCAGGGACCGCGGGTGAGAAGGAATGGAAAGCCCAGGGGGTTTTCTGTAAACTACGCAGTTTAGTTTTTATAAAATGCATTTCAATAGGTTTAAACTTTGAAAATGCATAGTACATTGTAGACAACTCCAAATTGGGTGAAACCAATTTTGTTGAGTTCATAATTTTATGCTTGATGCATGAAAAATCAGTAAGGGCATAGGAAAAATATAGATTTTCTCCTTATTTTAGACCTTTTATAAAATTTAGTTTTATTTGGGGATTTTTGCTAATTTAATCATCTTTGCATCATTTCGTGTAGATTCAGATCCTTTAGAAGTTGAGTACGTGGAGGTCCCAGCTGAAGCAGCTCCAGAAGGCGAGGACGTGATCGTGATCGAGCCGGAGTCCGATGTTGCCCCCGCCGTCCCCGCAGAGGTTGTCGAGCCCGAGACCCAGCAAGGCAAGCACCGGAGCATCTATCCTTTACCTTTTATGCCTTAATATGAGTCCAAATATTATTTCATGCTTGTGCACTACGTTTATAGGAGTTGAATGGAGTCCTTTATGCATTATAACTTTCCTTGACTTAAGGACATCTTTGCCATCTGTTCAAATTAGGTCTGCTTAGCTAGTCTCTGTAAAGTCAAGTAATTTCCGGTTACTTGCATAAGGATAAACATCTAAAACTTGTTAGACTTTTGCAAATGAACAACTTTGTTTTGGAATGATGAACCGGGCAGTACATGATCTGGAGACGACAGAGAAATAAGCAGGTAAGGTAATGGCACTAATGGATTGGTACTAGTGGTTTGGCACTACTTGGGTCCTGCCTGGTATAATGAAATTAAGGTCCGTCCGTTGGTTGGCCCTACTGATCAAGCTTTGAACGTACTGATCACATGTCGGTTTATGGGGCCCGATAAACTGATGTACTACCGAGGCGCTGAAGTTTAAACCGTGACTCGCCACGTCTGATGGAGGAAGTTGGGCCGGGTTGCGGGCACTGTAAACTCATGGCACCTTTGCCCGGACACTGATGTGCCATGGGGACGCAACTCCAGGCTATGCGAGCTCAGTTTAAGCAACGGAGGTCCAAGGCGGGAAAAGTTGCCCCGTGTGACTCTTCGGAGGGTGCACGCGTCGTGTGGTTAGGTTTCTCCTACAAGATGTAAATTCGGTCCGGATCGCCGCACTTCTCGGTTATGAATACCGCTTGATCTCTGACCATCATCGTAGAGTCTTGAAAGCTTATGGTTTTAAACTCTTTTGATGATGTTAGATTCTTTGTCTTGTGGTCCAAACTTTTGAAATCTAGTAAATCCTAAGGCCACAAATTGGAAGCTAAAATTTGAGCTTAAGGACATACTCCTAGTAAGCTGGCTGCAACCCTAAGTCTTTAGGAGTCTCCACTCAAGAGCCTTGCATACTTGAAGTCTTTTCTTTTATCCCCTCGTCGGGTCAGTCTTGCTGAGTACTTTGTACTCAGTCTTTCTTTACCTTGCTGCAGAATTTGAAGAGCAGTAAATGTTCTTGAAGACTGGAGTCCCGAAGGATGAGAAGCACGTTCGAGCATGACGTGTTTCTTCTTTTAGGAACGCGTAGTTTGAATAAACTTTATAACTGTGCTGTCCCTGACTCTAAGTACGTATTTGTTTTTAACTCTTAGAACTGGTATTGTATGTTTAAGGTGAATCCTCTTATGTTGTAATAATCCGCTGCTTGTAAAACTATTTGCTTAAAGTTTGTAATGTCTGTGATGAGCTCCTGTGTGATGCGATCCTGAATTTATGCTTGTGAATGGAAGCTTTGGTTTATCGAGTGTGGCTAAGCACTCGACAGACGACCGGGTTTATATTGACTGAAGTACGTGGCGTGTTGGACGCCTAGAGCGTTATACGACGTACTTGAGTCAGTGTAAATTGGACGGTTCTGCCACACTTACTCCCTCGACGCCAGGGCCACATATCTGGTGTCGGTAGTTAGCGGCCTCAGTGACTCCGTGACTCGCGTAGCGGTGGCCGCGGCGGCTCGGGAGGCCTTCCTCCCCTCCTTCGACGATGCTGCCACCAGATCTGCGGCCAGGTTGGTCGGATCCATGGCGGAGTCGTGGAAAGCAATGGCCTTCGCCGCCCTCGCCGCCGGGGAGCAGGTCGCCTCCTTCCCAGGTGGCACGACAATCTGGCCTCTGCTCTTGCGGATCTGGCCCCCGCGTTTGCAGATCTGGCCCGCGCCTTCGCCAGCAGGTGTCTCTACCGCCTCATCGACCATGACCTCCACTGGGG
The DNA here is from genome assembly GCA_015476505.1 of Urochloa ruziziensis. Taxonomy (NCBI): domain Eukaryota; kingdom Viridiplantae; phylum Streptophyta; class Magnoliopsida; order Poales; family Poaceae; genus Urochloa; species Urochloa ruziziensis. The sequence goes on along the minus strand of CM027119.1, from coordinate 7,898,178 downwards.
TGGTGGCGGCGACGGTGGCTCCTCTTCGACCTATCTAGTTAGCTCCGCTGCAGTTGTAGTGTAATCCGGAGATGTAAGCTATTTTTGTTATGAACGAATTGCTACTATTTGGTCCATTTAGAGCTAGACACTGTCGTTCCTGTAGCTACCACTAGCTAGTCGTTTAATTTCTTCTAAGTTTAGTGAAGTGATGTTTGTGATGTTTAATTATCTGTGATGTTTAGTATACTGAGGGTAGTGATGAACTATGTTGAAGTGATGGTGTGGCTAGTGATGAACTGTGTTGAAGTGATGTTAGTTTTCTTCTAAGTTAAAACTTATCTGCAACTCTCATATATGATCTTGAATGGTACTAGCTATATGTTGTGTGTTGTTGTGAACGTCTAGCACGCACACATTCACATTCAGTTGAATATGAATCTGATGTGTGTAATTCATTCATAATGATCCCAATATATCTAGTATTTGTTCGAGATCAAATGACTAATAATGAATGGAGGAACACATTTTTTTAAACGCGCAATGCATCATCCTAACCCGCGCTAATGAAACCGGTAACAATAGGTTAACAAACCATACAGCTGAATAATAACTCGATTAGTATACAAAGTCAAACGCAGTGGCGCTAAAAAAAGCGTTCGAGTAATGAGTTATTCTAAGTGGTGCGTAGCACGCCGGCAAGTTTAAAAAGTCATTGAAAACAGTTAAATAACCGTTTAGAATGACCCTCTTATTGGCATCGCTAAAAAGGAAGCGGCACTAGCGCCGGCGCGGATGAGGTTTTCGCGCCCAGTAGTCACACGTGTACCTGTCCATGCATGCATGTATCCATACCTCGACACCTGCAAGGAGTCCTAGCTAGACACGGCCGGATGCATGTGATGTACCGCAATCCTTACCAAATGAATATCTTTTTCCGTTCGTGGTCTTGATCGATCGGCCAATTGATCTCGCAAAAGCATCGTCGTAGCTATAGATAGCGTGCGCGTGTCAAGCTTGAGCAGGCATTGAGAGAGATAGTAGATGTGGCTTTCTACACCACCAAAGTTTGGGAAGAAAAAGTCAGACACCATCAGTATCCAGTGCTTTTGCCGATCCATTGTGTTGGAAATCTGATATTCCAAAAAAAAAACGTCATACCATGATGCAAGAAAATAGCAGAACTTACAAGGGAAAGTAAACAAAAGAAAAAAGATAGCAAACTGTATAATCATAATTGTTCATGTAAAACAAACCATTAACTGCGTTACGATGGTCCATAAATTACTACGTCAGCTTAATATCACGACATGCATTTGAGTAAAAAAAGTATCGCAGCATACATCTCAAACTTTAGTGAATAAAGAAAGAGAATAGACACTGAAAGTGCCGGAGCCAAAAAAAAAAAAAAAACGTGCTAGCAACCTAACTTAATGAATGGAAAGCCCAGGGGGTTTTCTGTAAACTACGCAGTTTAGTTTTTATAAAATGCATTTCAATAGGTTTAAACTTTGAAAATGCATAGTACATTGTAGACAACTCCAAATTGGGTGAAACCAATTTTGTTGAGTTCATAATTTTATGCTTGATGCATGAAAAATCAGTAAGGGCATAGGAAAAATATAGATTTTCTCCTTTATTTTAGACCTTTTATAAAATTTAGTTTTATTTGGGGATTTTTGCTAATTTAATCATCTTTGCATCATTTCGTGTAGATTCAGATCCTTTAGAAGTTGAGTACGTGGAGGTCCCAGCTGAAGCAGCTCCAGAAGGCGAGGACGTGATCGTGATCGAGCCGGAGTCCGATGTTGCCCCCGCCGTCCCCGCAGAGGTTGTCGAGCCCGAGACCCAGCAAGGCAAGCACCGGAGCATCTATCCTTTACCTTTTATGCCTTAATATGAGTCCAAATATTATTTCATGCTTGTGCACTACGTTTATAGGAGTTGAATGGAGTCCTTTATGCATTATAACTTTCCTTGACTTAAGGACATCTTTGCCATCTGTTCAAATTAGGTCTGCTTAGCTAGTCTCTGTAAAGTCAAGTAATTTCCGGTTACTTGCATAAGGATAAACATCTAAAACTTGTTAGACTTTTGCAAATGAACAACTTTGTTTTTGGAATGATGAACCGGGCAGTACATGATCTGGAGACGACAGAGAAATAAGCAGGTAAGGTAATGGCACTAATGGATTGGTACTAGTGGTTTGGCACTACTTGGGTCCTGCCTGGTATAATGAAATTAAGGTCCGTCCGTTGGTTGGCCCTACTGATCAAGCTTTGAACGTACTGATCACATGTCGGTTTATGGGGCCCGATAAACTGATGTACTACCGAGGCGCTGAAGTTTAAACCGTGACTCGCCACGTCTGATGGAGGAAGTTGGGCCGGGTTGCGGGCACTGTAAACTCATGGCACCTTTGCCCGGACACTGATGTGCCATGGGGACGCAACTCCAGGCTATGCGAGCTCAGTTTAAGCAACGGAGGTCCAAGGCGGGAAAAGTTGCCCCGTGTGACTCTTCGGAGGGTGCACGCGTCGTGTGGTTAGGTTTCTCCTACAAGATGTAAATTCGGTCCGGATCGCCGCACTTCTCGGTTATGAATACCGCTTGATCTCTGACCATCATCGTAGAGTCTTGAAAGCTTATGGTTTTAAACTCTTTTGATGATGTTAGATTCTTTGTCTTGTGGTCCAAACTTTTGAAATCTAGTAAATCCTAAGGCCACAAATTGGAAGCTAAAATTTGAGCTTAAGGACATACTCCTAGTAAGCTGGCTGCAACCCTAAGTCTTTAGGAGTCTCCACTCAAGAGCCTTGCATACTTGAAGTCTTTTCTTTTATCCCCTCGTCGGGTCAGTCTTGCTGAGTACTTTGTACTCAGTCTTTCTTTACCTTGCTGCAGAATTTGAAGAGCAGTAAATGTTCTTGAAGACTGGAGTCCCGAAGGATGAGAAGCACGTTCGAGCATGACGTGTTTCTTCTTTTAGGAACGCGTAGTTTGAATAAACTTTATAACTGTGCTGTCCCTGACTCTAAGTACGTATTTTGTTTTAACTCTTAGAACTGGTATTGTATGTTTAAGGTGAATCCTCTTATGTTGTAATAATCCGCTGCTTGTAAAACTATTTGCTTAAAGTTTGTAATGTCTGTGATGAGCTCCTGTGTGATGCGATCCTGAATTTATGCTTGTGAATGGAAGCTTTGGTTTATCGAGTGTGGCTAAGCACTCGACAGACGACCGGGTTTATATTGACTGAAGTACGTGGCGTGTTGGACGCCTAGAGCGTTATACGACGTACTTGAGTCAGTGTAAATTGGACGGTTCTGCCACACTTACTCCCTCGACGCCAGGGCCACATATCTGGTGTCGGTAGTTAGCGGCCTCAGTGACTCCGTGACTCGCGTAGCGGTGGCCGCGGCGGCTCGGGAGGCCTTCCTCCCCTCCTTCGACGATGCTGCCACCAGATCTGCGGCCAGGTTGGTCGGATCCATGGCGGAGTCGTGGAAAGCAATGGCCTTCGCCGCCCTCGCCGCCGGGGAGCAGGTCGCCTCCTTCCCAGGTGGCACGACAATCTGGCCTCTGCTCTTGCGGATCTGGCCCCCGCGTTTGCAGATCTGGCCCGCGCCTTCGCCAGCAGGTGTCTCTACCGCCTCATCGACCATGACCTCCACTGGGGTGGTGGCGGCGACGGTGGCTCCTCTTCGACCTATCTAGTTAGCTCCGCTGCAGTTGTAGTGTAATCCGGAGATGTAAGCTATTTTTGTTATGAACGAATTGCTACTATTTGGTCCATTTAGAGCTAGACACTGTCGTTCCTGTAGCTACCACTAGCTAGTCGTTTAATTTCTTCTAAGTTTAGTGAAGTGATGTTTGTGATGTTTAATTATCTGTGATGTTTAGTATACTGAGGGTAGTGATGAACTATGTTGAAGTGATGGTGTGGCTAGTGATGAACTGTGTTGAAGTGATGTTAGTTTTCTTCTAAGTTAAAACTTATCTGCAACTCTCATATATGATCTTGAATGGTACTAGCTATATGTTGTGTGTTGTTGTGAACGTCTAGCACGCACACATTCACATTCAGTTGAATATGAATCTGATGTGTGTAATTCATTCATAATGATCCCAATATATCTAGTATTTGTTCGAGATCAAATGACTAATAATGAATGGAGGAACACATTTTTTTAAACGCGCAATGCATCATCCTAACCCGCGCTAATGAAACCGGTAACAATAGGTTAACAAACCATACAGCTGAATAATAACTCGATTAGTATACAAAGTCAAACGCAGTGGCGCTAAAAAAAAGCGTTCGAGTAATGAGTTATTCTAAGTGGTGCGTAGCACGCCGGCAAGTTTAAAAAGTCATTGAAAACAGTTAAATAACCGTTTAGAATGACCCTCTTATTGGCATCGCTAAAAAGGAAGCGGCACTAGCGCCGGCGCGGATGAGGTTTTCGCGCCCAGTAGTCACACGTGTACCTGTCCATGCATGCATGTATCCATACCTCGACACCTGCAAGGAGTCCTAGCTAGACACGGCCGGATGCATGTGATGTACCGCAATCCTTACCAAATGAATATCTTTTTCCGTTCGTGGTCTTGATCGATCGGCCAATTGATCTCGCAAAAGCATCGTCGTAGCTATAGATAGCGTGCGCGTGTCAAGCTTGAGCAGGCATTGAGAGAGATAGTAGATGTGGCTTTCTACACCACCAAAGTTTGGGAAGAAAAAGTCAGACACCATCAGTATCCAGTGCTTTTGCCGATCCATTGTGTTGGAAATCTGATATTCCAAAAAAAAAACGTCATACCATGATGCAAGAAAATAGCAGAACTTACAAGGGAAAGTAAACAAAAGAAAAAAGATAGCAAACTGTATAATCATAATTGTTCATGTAAAACAAACCATTAACTGCGTTACGATGGTCCATAAATTACTACGTCAGCTTAATATCACGACATGCATTTGAGTAAAAAAGTATCGCAGCATACATCTCAAACTTTAGTGAATAAAGAAAAGAGAATAGACACTGAAAGTGCCGGAGCCAAAAAAAAAAAAAAAACGTGCTAGCAACCTAACTTAATGATGCAACAGAGCTAGCTCTACCGAACAAGTTACTTGAACTAGTTAAATCTGGAACACTCAAATTTCAGAACCTCCACCCTCCCCATCACACCCTAATAGACTATGACCAAGGCTAACAGGCTGAAATTAACATCTAGGACATGACCAGCTAGCTAGAGCTTTAGTCCTTACAAACTAACATACTGATACAATTTAAACTAGCTATGAGAAAAAAAGCAGAATAAGAACAAGGCAATGATGTCAGCAAACCTAACATTGAAATTATAATCTTGTTTGAAACAACATATCAATTGAACTTATTTGCACTTATCAGACTAATTACAGACTACCACAATCCACAAACACACATGCGTGCAGCCGCAGGAGGGCCCCCGACGGGCGGCCATGCGAAGTCCGGCGGGGAGGGATCGGAGGAGGCCGGCGGAGAGGAGGTGGTCGGGGATGGTGTCGGTCCGGACGGGGAGGATGCCAGCGGAGGAAAAAAAGGAATGGGTAAAGGATGACACGTGGGACCTCAAATGACATATGGGACCTACAAAACACTATGTTTAATGGTGTAAAAAAAATCATCCATCCTACCCATCTTAATCCCTTCAACCAAACATTAGACGGAATCTTTCCATTTCATTTCAACCAACCGGACGAACCATTCCATACTAAAAAAAATAAAAAATTAAGACGGGATCGTCCCATCCTATCTCGCCAACCAAACGCACAATAATGGATAGGATTCCGCGGGCCGAAATTGTGTTGTGTCGGGCTGGACCACTGAAAATGCAAAGCGATTGCGACCCAGCCCACATATGGATATGGATTTGCAAAATAACCCTCCCTCCTCCCTTGCAATTACAATCACGCCAGGGACCGGATCGGAATGGTCCTTACCGCCGCCGCGCCGCGCCCGCCGCCGCGCCGCGCCCTAGTCGCCCAGCTGCCCACAGCCTGCACGCTCCCCGCCTACCGCGCGCTCGCCCGCGACCTCGCCTCCGCCGGCCGCCTCGACGACGTCGACGCCGCCCTCGCCTCAGCGCGCTCCCGCTTCGCCCCGCACTCCCTCCAACCGCTCTATGTGGCCTGCATTCAAGCCTACGCCCGCGCCGGCTGCCTCCGCGCCGCCGTCGACACTTTCGAGCGCATGGACTTCTTCGGCTGCCCGCCCACCGCCCCCGCCTATAACGCCATCATGGACGCCCTCGTCAACGCCGCCTACCACGACCAGGCTCACAAGGTCTACGTCAGGATGCTTGCCGCCGCCGTTCCTCCCGACGCCCGCACCCACACCGTCCGCCTCAAGTCCTTCTGCCTCACCGGCCGCCCGAACGTCGCGCTGCGCCTGCTGCGCACCTTACCGGAGCGTGGCTGTGACGCCAAACCGGCCGCCTACTGCACGGTCGTGCGGGGCCTCTATGCCAGCGGCCACGGTCATGACGCGCGCGACCTGTTCGATGAAATGCTCGGCAGGGATGCCTTCCCCGACGTTGCCACTTTCAACAATGTCTTGCACCCTCTCTGCCAGAAAGGGGATGTCGTGGAGGCAGGGGCACTTCTCGCCAAGGTCCTTAAGCGGGGGATGTCGCTGAACACATTCACCTACAACATATGGATCCGTGGGCTCTGTGAAGGCGGAAGGGTGGGGGAGGCTGTTGCGCTCGTTGAAAGGATGGACTCCTACATTTTGCCTGATGTCGTGACTTACAACACATTGGTGCGTGGCCTTTGCAAGGATTCCAAGGTCTGGGAAGCTGCACAATATCTTCGTAGGATGATGAACCGGGGCTGCATGCCAGATGATTTCACCTACAACACCATCGTCGATGGCTACTGCAAGATGGGCTTGCTGCAGGAAGCTACTGAGCTTCTGAAAGACGCTGCCTTTAAAGGTTTTGTGCCGGACCGGATCACATATTGCTCACTGATCAATGGGCTCTGCGCCGAGGGGGATGTCGAGAGGGCCCTGGAGCTCTTTAGCGAGGCACGAGCCAAAGATCTGAAGCCTGACCTTGTCGTCTACAACTCTCTTGTCAAGGGGCTCTGTCGTCAGGGCCTGATCTTGCATGCCTTGCAGATCATGAATGAGATGGCCGAGGATGGCTGCCATCCTGACATTTGGACGTACAATATTGTCATCAATGGACTATGCAAAATGGGAAATATTTCAGATGCGAAAGTTGTGATGAATGATGCCATTGTGAAAGGATACCTTCCAGATGTCTTTACCTTCAACACATTGATTGATGGCTACTGCAAGAGATTGAAGCTGGAATGTGCACTTCAGCTTGTTGAAAGGATGTGGACATATGGCATTGCCCCTGATGCTATCACATACAATTCGGTTCTGAATGGCCTCTGCAAAGCTGGGAAGGCCAAGGAAGTAAACGAAACATTCCAAGCGATGATCCTTAGAGGATGCCGACCAAATGCTATTACATACAACATACTGATAGAGAATTTTTGCAAAATCAACCAACTGGAAGCGGCTTCTGGGGTGATAGTCAGGATGAGTCAGGAAGGGTTAGTTCCTGATGCAGTTAGTTTCAACACGCTGATTCATGGATTCTGCAGGAATGGTGATATTGATGGAGCATACTTACTGTTTCAGAAGCTGGATGAGAAAGGGTACTCTGTAACAGATGACACTTTCAACATCCTGATTGGTGCATATTCTAGTAAGCTCAATATGGAAATGGCTGAAAAGATTTTTAGTGAAATGATAAGCAAGAGCCACAGACCTGATCTGTACACTTATCGTGTTCTAATTGATGGTTCATGCAAGGCTGCAAATGTTGACCGTGCATATGAACATCTGATTGAAATGGTAAACAAGGGTTTTGTTCCATCCATGGTGACTTTCGGTCGTGTAATAAATTCACTTGCAGTGAATCATCGGATTTCGGAAGCTGTTTCTATTATTCACATCATGGTGAGAATAGGAGTTGTTCCCGAGGTTGTTGATACCATCTTAAGTGCTGATAAGAAGGAGATAGCCGCGCCAAAGATACTTGTTGAGGAATTGATGAAGAAGGGTCACATTAGTTACCCTACTTATGAAGTTATCCATGAAGGAGTGAGAGATAACAGATTAATTAGAAAGGCTCGAAAGGAAAAATACGTCTAATGTGATTGCTTCACCACATCAGTAAAAAAATCATATCAGAAAGCCAATGCAGCTTCAATGTATCTGAACATATGCTTATGCTATTAGTTGTTGTTCAGTGTTACTTCTGAGCTTCTTTGCTCAGAATATGGAGACTATCTTTCCTACTTGTAAGAATACAAAGGTCCGAGACATTTCTATGCACATTATGAAGGTCCATGGTAGTTCAAGGTAACTCTAAGGAGCTGGATCATTATTATACCCTGTAGAGTATGCCATGTTGGCTACAGTTTCTTTTCATTCTGAATATCTGAACACTATTTTGGGACATTCCTAAGTTACTCTGTAGTCTGTACATTACAAAGACATACTCATAAACGTTGATAGGTTTGTTGCAATTGCTATTGACATAGACGATACTGACATGTTATTAGGCCCTGGCTAATTTTCTCAAGTGCTTTCTATAACCTGTTAATGCAGGCTGATGTGCTCTTCTGATTGAGCTTGTGACAAGATTCTGGCCCACTTGTCTGTTTCTGCTGGAGCTTCTATACGTTTCTGCCATTCGATAAAGAAGGATGACAGGCACTTCACGTTTGTCACCAGCAGTTTTTCAGAGACACAATGACTGACCTGGGGAAGGTGGTTGAGCTGGGGGCGATGAAGTAAATTTCCAAGGTTTGTTCACCTGTATTCTCTAGTCTCATTGTCTGTACCTGGCTGTCTGCTGTCACACAGAGGATCAAGGGATACATCTCAGTGTGAAGTTATTCCATTAATTTGCTTTGTTCAACCTAACCGGTATTTTTCTACATGCTGTATGTCGAGCTGTACTAATCACGATAATACCTATTTGTGCCTGTAATATCGCTACACATGGATTATGTTTCTAGGATGGCTTATATTTGCAAATGGAGGGATTGCTATGTGGTTTCAACCTACTTGTCAGTTTTTGCCTGTTCAAGAAGGTATTCAAGACAAATTCTAATCCTATACAGACAGGACAAATAATAATTATGGAAAATCTTTCAGCATTAAAAACAATAATAGTATTTTGATATGAGTAAACCAAGTACCAACCTTTTTTTATGAGAGGTGACTGCATGTACCAGACTGACAGGGAGAATAAACTTTTATTTTGTTGACATTTTCCAAAAAGAACTGCCTGGTCAGTTGACCCCTCTTTATTGGCCATGCTAATCAATCCTTATCAGCTTATGTCATACCAACAGAAAAGAGAGGCAGTGCTGAAAGGAAGAGAGCACCATATATAGTCAACCATCATAACTCACCTACCAGACATATGCCTTTACCAATAAAAACTTGGGGTAGGAAAATGCAACATGGGTGTTTTCAGAGCAGTACTTATTATATATATTCTTTGAAATTGTTTCGTGCATTAGTGGTATTCAGTGCATGATGCAACTGATTTAGACTACTTAGCTTCCTCAACCAACATTGGTGATGGCTTGCCAAAAAACAATTGTGGACCATGCAATATAGTAATGTATTGACTTGTTGCAAGATGTGGATTCAGAACCAGCTCTCTCTCTCTCTCCTTTTTCTTTCTTGAACCATAACCAGCTAGCTTTGTATTTAATTGATTATGTATTGAACTTATTATTACTTCATTGACCTCGTCACGTTGCCTTGAATCTGCCATCGAATGGGCACCTTGAAAAACATGTATTTTGGTAGCTTGTCAATCATTGAAATCTTGTCAACATCGGCAGTTATGGACCGCTCTTCAGTCTAAAAAAAAAGAGCATAATTCTCTATGGTAGAAGACATCTCTATATATTTGTGAGAAGACTCTCCTTCATTCTCATACCGTGAAAGAGCCCAACAGAATTCTGATTTTGGATTGGAACAAAAAATTAAACTTCAGTTAGTTCTAGTTCTATTTTCTTGCTGCATAAAAAAAAAAAAACTCGGCCGGTGGGGGAAAAACCGCCCCCACGGTAATGTTAATGTTTTTTATGTTCTATTGGGCTCCTGCCCTTGTACAGTTCTCCTTAATTTAATATAGTACCACAGTAAGGGACCCCTACTGTATCTGTTAAAACATAATATTAAAATCATGGTCTTGAGGCAGCTCAGGTAGCGAGAGGGGAATCAACAGAACCCAACTGCTCTCCTGCTCAGCCTAGCTTTCATTGGTGCCCCTCTCGGCTTTGGTCTCCTCTCGTGTTCTCTGCTTCTTCTACAGGTTGATTATATTCTTGTTTCTGATCTGTTTGAACCCTTGTTGAATATAATCAAACCTTGTTTGGCGGATCTCTTGTTGTGTCTTTCACTCAATATTTTTGTTTCATAGTATCCAAATCTCAATCTTTGATTGTTCTTGCAGTATGTTCCCCTCCCATTTCTTTGAGTCCATCTTTTCTTTTTTGGTGAACAAAAAGGAACCTCAAATTTACAGAGCACAAACTGTTCTTTGATTTGCCTAAAAGATGCTCAATCTGCTATTTCCGCTCTGAACTTTAATTTTGAGAGTTATTTTCTACTGCATGTCTTCTGACATCAGAATCATATAATTGCAGCACCGGACCTTGAGGCTCTCAAGACTTGCTCTCTTTCAGGATGTTGCCTCTTGAAAATGAGCCTGGCCACTGAATTTTATTGATTTTAGTCTTGCGAGGTGGTTAAGTGAGGGGAATTAACGATAATTAGAAGAGTTATGGGAGTTGTGCTTCTGGGTTTCTTGGGCCAGCTAATCAAACGACGAGCTTCTTTGCGGTGGAAGCAAGCGGGAAGAGCATCTTACCGCTGCAGCTAGCTTCCTGATCTTTCTTAACTTCTTCCTGCTACTTAGATACATAATTTCCTAGTTAATTCATGTACCCTTTATGAATGAAATTTGAGCTGTGGGCACATTAAAGGGGATGAGCACACATATCACACAACTGTTACAAGGCCTGTGTTCTGATGGTCTATGGAGGTATGCCATCTTCTGGTCTTTCAAAAGCGAGATGAGTGGGTGGTAAGTCTATTTGTTTGTTTCTGGCACAATGTTAGTGACCTAGCATGCATGAAAAATCAAAGTATAACCCCGATTCCTATACCAAGCCAAAGAATAACTAGTGCTCACTACACAATCTTCAAGCATGCTCAAGTAACTTTCCGCAGCTTAAAGTCAGGTTGTATGTAGCGCTATGCTTGAATCAGAACATTAGCCAGAAGCCTATACTTGAAGTTGGCATGGATTAGCACAAACTTGGTATTAAATATTCTGCTTGTAGTGTGTCTTCATCTCACTCTTTCATAATTGCATAAATATGTCTTGCAGGATCTTAACTTGGGGCGATGGCTATGTTGATAAAGTCATAGAAGACAGACAAGTTGGAGATCTTTCTGCTGGTCCCACTGTTAGTAAGACTCAGATAGTATCATCATCTTGCTACAGCAAATGCTATCCATTTTGCCCCATTGAGGCAGCACTGCTGAGAATGACTAGCCATTTGTACCATCTTGGAGAAGAGTAAGCATGAAGCATGCTTGCATATACTTTTCAGTTAATGATATGGATGCACCTGTTTTGTGAGACATTATTTTTTTTTCCAAGTGTAAGATTATTGTCTATAATATTTCCAACTTTAACAGGATTATTGGTAAAGTAGCACTTACAGGACAACATTGCTGGATTTCTGCTAACGAGCTTTGTTCAAGATCTATGCATAGGGTGAGTTGATTTTACAGTTAGCCCTCCACAGCTATGTAATGTTGATCTTGCATAGGTTTCAACATCTTATCTTTTTCAGTACCAAGAAGACTGGCAGCTTCAATTTGCAGCAGGAATCAAGGTAACCGACTTATATTTTTCAGTTATGGGCTTATTGTTAGAGTATATTTGGTAGTATAGATAGGAATATCATAGACTGCCATATGTGCCTTACCCCCCAAGTCTTGTACTCTCATATATACCGGCCGAGGCCTCAATGCAATACATCCACAAACATTATACGCATCCCTCTCTACTCTCCTACACTTATCACTATCAATTTATGCCTATATGAAACAGTTGCACTGCGAACATTCTGCTTGACTAAACCAATGATCTTTCTTACCTGCAGACAGTACTGCTTGTACCAGTGGTTCCTCATGGGGTTCTTCATCTGGGCTCTTTAGATAAGGTATGATACTTGACTTTTTTTTTTTTTTGATATGATTTGTATTTGATAACCAATGTGTTGTCTCACTACATTGTCCTATCAACTGAGGAATATCATGGGTTTAGACAGTCTGAACAATTGCTGCATAACTGGGGATTCTACTTCACTATTTTGTTGCGAATTCCCTTCAGGTTTTTGAAAGTGAAGCGTTGGTGGCACTCATCAGGGACTTGTTTCAAGAGCTTTACAATGCTCCGGTTTCTCGTACCTCATTATCAGTTGGGCCTGCCTACTCAAATAATACTTTGAGGCAGCCTAATGCAACCCTATCAATTGATCATCCAGACGTCAACTTGTTTGAGATCGATAGTTCAGCTAAAGTTTTGAATGATCACCTCAGTTTAACACATCCCTTAAGTACAGTGGAATTTCCAATATCAGAAGATATCACTATAGACTCATACAGAACTAGTACAACAGGTTGGCCTAATGGACTGTTGGATGGTAATGGAACCATGGAGTATGAATATTTCAATGGCTTTACCCTGACAAATCTGGCACATGGATATCAAGAGGATACTTGTGGTGATGGCAGCACTGTTCTAAATGGTGCAGTGATTTCAAATTCTTTAATTCATTCAGAATTTCACAGAGATCTCATGACAATGTCCAGGGAAGAACATGAGCTCTTCATGTGGCATAGTAGGTTGAAGCATACAAGCTCTGCTCCCCTTCAAGTGAATGGCAACAGTGCCGACTTCTATGCGCAGTTTGAAACCAACAATTATGCAGAACTGTTACCAGATACTATAATTGACCAGATTGGTCATACGTCAAACAGTGAATCTTCTCACTCAACTAATTCTCCATTTTCGTGGAAAACAAAAATTAAAAAAGGTCATGCGATGAGGTTGGATGAGGCGTCAGTTCCTGAAATCCCTGGCGGTCAAGAACTTTCACCTATCCACATGAACAAGAATGAAGGTTTCATAACTTCTGCAATAACTGATGCTTCGCCTACAGAAATCAACAAGACCATAACTGAAGAATGCATAGTTCGAAATACGCTGGGGACAAATTCAGCTGAAATAAAAAATAGACGCAGGAAAGTTGGGCTCCAGAGATCAAGACCAAGAGACAGGCAATTGATCCAATATAGGATGCAGGGATTGAGGGAGCTCATTCCAAATGCATCAAAGGTTTGGCTTCTACTCCGTAACATTTTTCGTTTCAAGCCTACTACTGTGTTGTTTGGCAAAAATGAAGTGATAACTCTGCTGATTACATCTTGTTGCATAAACAGTGCAGCATTGATGCTCTACTGGACAAAACCATAGCATACATGCTGTTCCTCCAGAGTGTATCCAAGAAAGCTGAGAAGGTAAAGCTTCTTCAAAATCCAGATGTCCTATCGGATATCATATCGACTCACCAAGTCCATGTGGTATTTGTATTTTAAGTCTCATGCTTATATTCGCCGCAACACTGAAACAGATTCAGAACACATTGGAAAACAAGGAGTTCCGCGACGAGACAAAGAAACAACTCGAAAGCTACCCTCTGAGAGTTGAAGAGCTTGATCAGCCTGGCCATCTTCTAATTGAGGTGACTGTTCTGCATGCATAAGTTCTCTAGTTCCACAATCGTAAGTTTTTTGATCAATTGATTCATCCAGATGTTGTGCGAGGACTATGAAGTCTTTCTTGAGATGGCTCATGCGTTGAAGGGCCTTGAGGTGAGCATACTGAAAGGAGTGCTGGAGCATCGTTCTGACAAGCTGTGGGCTCACGTTGTCATAGAGGTACATCAAACACCCTCTCTTTTGTCTTTAACCCACCATAGTTGTGGAGTGGTGCGTTCATGAGAATCTTACTTGGCTGCGTTCTGCCACGTTACCCGCAGGCACCGGGGGGTTTCAGCCAGACGCAGATTTTGTGCCCATTGGTGCATCTCCTGCACAGGAGATGGAGTTAGCATAGCATGGCATGCCCTTGATATGTTTGTTTTTAATGCTGGATTGTCTGTTAACTTGGTACCATGAACAGCTAAATAAATGGATTAATATTGCATTTAGATCGTAACAGGACTGAGATGTGGTTATCCATGTTAAAACTCAAAATTCGATGTCGCTAAGGGTTCTCATTCATCCGTGGATCTGAAGCCAGTATGAAGATGTTTCCTATAAAAAAAAAGTATTGAATTTTGAACTTAATTGATTCGTGGATCGAAACCTCTTCAATCCAGCATTCCTACCATCCCGAACGATAAAGACAATGGTAAATCCTCCTCCATTTTCTTGACACAGATGAACACAGCTGCATATGTCCGACCTGCAACATACATTTTCCATGCTAATACAAATTTACAACTTCCGCTGCACAAGCTACTGGAGTCTAAATTGAATCGTCACCAATCGAGCACCTCATCATCCCAACTCCCATTCCCCACCATTAGCATACAGATCCTGGGAAGGGGCAGCATTAAGCTACATTAGTTGACAGCCTGCGTCTAACCAGCCAGCTAAACCCTCCTCCGGATGTGCCTTTCACTAGCCTCAACACTTCCGACTGGTGCTGCGCCTATGTTCCCACAAACACCCCTCTTTCGGTTAACAGATGCAGGATCATCATCCACTACTGCCACAGTAGCTAACAAGTCAGATAGTAGTGACGGGCATGTCTCCTCCAAGTAATTAAATCCTTCTGTCTCCATTACAGCTGCAGAATGACAACAAAAGGCAACAGCACAGCATGAGAACTTTAGCAAACAACAACCATCTGTGTAAAATTGTAATTCGTGACAACCAATGCAGGCGTCACAAGATAACATAACAGCCATGGCTGAATTTTGCAGAGTACAGACCAATCTGACAACCACACCGAACAAACGCTTCTAAATGAGGCTCAGTTGATGATTGGACCTAGAATTATCATCTAGAGGCACACTGAGACCAACTAACCAAAACAGGACAGTGCTAAATAACCCTTTTGAGAAATTGAATGCGCCTATTGAACTACTACTGATTCGCCTTCTTCACCAACACTTCATATCTTAGAGTGTCAGAAAGGACCATCTGAAGATCATTCTGCCGAGTGCCACTCAAGCTTATTCTTCATCTATGCTTACAATGGCAAGCAGCTTTGCATTTCTGTTCCACTAACTCAGATGCAAATATATTTATAAGAGGAACAGGTTACAATATAGGTTAGCAGACACATCATGGGTATGCTTCTTCATTTGTATTGACATGGTCGATGCAACTAGGATAAAGTTGCATAGCTAGGCACAAACTAATAAACATTTCAGCATAGTAATATATCAATCAAGTATCAAGCGAGCAACCATTTGAAGCTACCACGCCAAAGACTGGAAATAATGGAAGTGCAGATATTGACGGACTGTTGATTGAAAGACAAAAAAGGAAAAATGGTCATTCTTATGTCGGCACTAGACTTCATAATCAATTCCTTAACTAGAATCCACAATCAATTACTTGAATACCACAACGACCACACCAGAATTATATTAACCATGCCCGTGGCCAAACAAACACAAAATGTGTACGATTGTGTGGCCATCCAGTCACCCCACCCAGATGCACTGAACTGCACACAGGCACAGTATGCTGACTTCAGGAACTTATAGCTCAAGTTTTAGCATCAGTGGAATGAACTGAATATAAGCACTCCAAATAGTTCCAAACTATTTTCTAATAGGAAGAAAATAGATGCTAAAAGTCATGGATTCATCCATATTGATGCTAGTGCTATTAAATTCTGCCAGTGCTATTAAATTCTAATACGAAGTATTGATGCTAACATCAATACTATTTTGCAACATTAGATAAGAAGTCATCTGCCAGGGCTATTAAATTATGTATTATGTAACCCCATCAAAACATAAGAGTTTGCTCATGCTTTTTAGGGTATTGGATAAATTAATGCATTATATTATTTGATGAAAAGTACCCCTCAGGGTTGCAACATCAGCCAAATAAATTCAGCACCACTCTGCAAGTGGTAGCTATAACCCAATCACAACATTAAAGCAAGTAAAAATAAGCAGTAGTACCTATCTATCACAACAATCATGCTACCCCAAATATACAAACATTCCACATTTGTTTCCTGCAAACCTGACATTCCAGCCTGTGTTTCAGTTTCAGGGCATATTCCTTCCCAATATGTGCACTGCCTTTTACTTACACTTTGTCTCAGTAACTACCTTCCTAGTTATTTGGCTTGTTGCTGTCCCCCAATCAAAACTAGGTTAAGAAATTTAACCTATTTAATCCCTTTAATTTAGTGCCTTAAGCCATGGGAAAACACCAATCACATAAATTACCCTACCAAACATCGCAGAGTAGTGATATATATAGGGGAAAATCTAACTACACGTGTGTCCACCTGTGTATCTCACCATACACCATGTTCTAGATGATTAGATATATTCTTTGAAACAACCAAGAAACTAACCCTCCAGCTGTGCAGAACTTGACAGACAGATTACACACAAAGCTGTGTACCACAAACAAAATCATAAGGCGTATAGCATGTTTCATATTCCAGAGATAAAGTCATACCTCCCAAATTCTCTCTAACAGCAGCGAACTTTAGACAGGCGGTCTTTAGCTCAGCACAATGGTGCTGTTCAGCGAGGGCTAAGGTTGTTGCAACAGTTTCAGGAGTCAGTTCATCACATAACTTTGCTTCACACAGGATACGCAGCCGGTCCAATCCATATCTATCAGCCGCTGCCAATAAATGTTGTACTACTACTGTTGATGTCCACATCGAGACAGATCCAGCTAGTTCATGAATGCTAGGGAGTTCATCAGCATATATGAAGTTCACCATTGCCTGCATTGGGAGGGGGGAAATGCCATTACAGTAAGGGGATACTTTCAATCAAATAGCAATGCATTTCAAAGTTGGTTCAACACATTCGAAGCATTATAATACAGAAACAAAACAAGACCAAATCTAATGAGAAGAAGACTGGGCAGATTACATGCTTAACTTATGGTGCAAAAGCATAATCAAAATGCATCCAGTTTGAGCAGCAAATTGACATAAAAAATTATCCGCCTAACTTATGCGTCCCTTCCAAATATAAGTTGCACTACAGCTTCAAACAACAAGTGAATTGAGAAGTAGAGTACAGAGGACATATGTTGGAGAGTGGAGCGACCTGCTGGTATCCATTACCTTGAAGACAACAGGCTCCACATCCTCCACAACAACTCTGCGTAGGTCAGGCTTTCCAATAGGACCAAAGAACTGAGCTTTGAACACCGGGGAGCGAGCCGCAAGAATCCACTTATGTGCCCTGACTTTCTCGTCACCCACTTCAAAGGTTATGTCACATCCAATGCCGAGGCTGAGGAGCTCCTTGAAGCAGCGGCCCATGTCTGATGATGGAACATGAAACTGGATGTTCTTTGGTGTTTCGATGCGGTTCTTGACAACACCCACAGTGCAGTTCAACACTAGGCAATCATTCTTTAAGAAATCAGATGTTTCCAAGAGTGATCTTCTGTAGAAGCGCTTGTAACCCCTGAAACGGAAAGGATAATAAGAACAATCAGAGAAACAAAAGATGCTAGCTATCATGTCATTCATGTGTTATGAGGAATGATATGAAGTAACTGGGCAGCATCAGAAATAAACTGAATTATCTTAGTTAACATATGATGTCCTTTTCTTGCAGGCCAGAGAATGGCAACCATATTACCCAGACCCTAGTGGCGTTAATTCAGTTAAGATGGCCAATCCTTTTCTTGCAGGACAGAAAATGGCAACCCAAGCAAGACTGCGAGCCATCCTTGGAAGACATTAACACTGAATCATGGACGCAAGCCCTACATCTTTGAAAAGACTGGCATGCTTCATTTCATAATTTATTTTTCTTAGCGCATAAGTCATAATAATGTAGAAAAAAAGTAGAACGCAATATTCTAAAGTACATCATGGTGAGGGCTACCCATTTGATTTCCCCCCAATAACCAACATTGGTTGCAATTAATCAAGGGAGCTGAAATTTGCGGGTGATGTATGTAATAATCTATCTAATAAAGCAAAGGGGGTATATAGAACAAAATGCAAGTGAGTGAGGGACATTTACCACATGGATCCCCTGTACTTGAGCGTGTACGGGCCGGCCTGGAGCGCGCGGTCGAAGTGGGAGTGGACCTTGTGGCGGGCGCGGCCTGACTGGTCGAGGAGGGTGAGCTCGAAGAGCGCGCGGACGTCGGCGCCATCGGAGGCGAGCGCGACGAAGACGGAGACGTAGTTGGCGTTGTCGTCGGGGTTTTTGCCGTCAGGGTAGAAGTAGACGGCCCAGTGGTATCCTCCGACGGCGAAGATGTCGCTGGCGAGGTGGCGGCCTGGGCCCATGCCCTTGGCGAGGGAGAAGCCCCTGACGGTGAACTGGTGCGAGCCCCTCACCGTCTCGGTGACGGAGCGCGACCACGATGGCGGCGGGTGAGGCGTCTGCGGCGGAATAGCCATCGCATCCGGAAACCCTAGGGACGGGGGGGGGGGGGGGGGGGGGGGGGGGGGGGGAGCTCTCAGTCCGGACTGGGGGCGAGGTCCTGGACTAGCTTCTACGAGGAGCTCCGGGTGAGGACGGTGGGGGTCCCGGCAGGGGGTGGTGGATTCCGGCGAGGGAGTGGCTCCGGGTCCGGGAGCCCCGGGATCGATGGCGATGAATTTCTCCAAGCCCACCCCCGTCGGCCGCTTTTCATTTGCCTCCCTACATTGGAAATTGAATGGGAGGCGGCATATTGACATCCTGCTCCTCCTCGAACGCCTTATTTTCATTCTGGTACTCATCCTCTGGTGCCTGCCTTGTTTCACTACGGTCCTCCCCGGGGTCTTTTCTGTAAGAAACGCAAGTTCTTCTTCCCCATCCCCGGCCGGCGGCCAATTTCCAACCGAAAGAAATCCAATCCCCAATCCTCCAATCCAAGCCATCACAGCAACCAGAGCTGATCCGTTCGATCGGAAAGGTATGCGCTCGCAGCTGATCCGTTCGATCCGAAAGGTATGCTAATCGTCTGCAATTTGAATCCAAGATCACGGTCACCGGCGTCTACGCGCCTTGCACCGACGACCAGCTCCCCGCCTTCCTCGCCGACCTCGTCCAGCTGGCCGCGGCCCCACGCCGGCCGGCCTTGGCTGGTCATTGGCGACTTCAACCTGTACCGGGACCCGACGGACCGGAACAAGGATAACTTCAATGCCGCCGCCGTTGCACGCTTCATCGACGCCATGATGTCGCGCTCCTCCACGAACTGCCGCTCTGGGACCGCTTGTACACCTGGTCGAGCCGCCGCGACGACGTCGAATATATATAAAATATATATTTAAATATGATTAGAAAGTAAAAAGATAGAAAAAATAGGAAAAATATGGGATGGCCTCTTCCTGCACTAGTGATCCACATAGCAAAATGGGCAGCCGTTACTCCCTCTCTTCTCCGCTACTCCCAGATCTTATTCTCTTATCATATTATACAACCATCTCTCAAGGCCCTCTCCAGTTTTCCGTCTCTCGGCTACTACGCAGTGACGAAGTATCGGAGGAAAGTATCGAAGTGTCGGCCAAGTATTGGGAATTAAATTATATATTTTTAATTAGTATTAACCCGATACGCATATCGGGGCTCTCGATACGCGTATCGGCGTATCGGGGCCGATACGCCGTATCCGATACCGGTACGGCGGCCTCCGGAAAGTATCGGTGATTCATAGGCGACGACCCCACCCTTGTGCGGCTCGACCGGGCTTTCATCAACACCGCCTTGGGGGGCCTCTTCAACTCCGTCCTCGGCTCCCTCCCGCAGCCGGTGTCCGACCACGTTCCCATCGTCGTCATGGCCTTGTCCCGCGCCCCGGCCTCCTCCGTCTTCAGGTACGAGCAAGCCTGGGCCTTCACCCCTGCCTATAGGGATTTGGTTGCTGAGGTTTGGACCCGGCCACCAAACCAGAGCAGCCTACCAGTAACCCGCCTCTCCAAAAGCGTCAAATGGGTCCGAGCCGAAAGCAGGAAGTGGGCTCGCACGCGTCGCCGGCCCAGTGACCTCGTTGCCAACTGCAGAGCCACCATCGATCTGCTTGATCTGTTGGAGGAATGGCGG
The DNA here is from genome assembly GCA_015476505.1 of Urochloa ruziziensis. NCBI lineage: Eukaryota > Viridiplantae > Streptophyta > Magnoliopsida > Poales > Poaceae > Urochloa > Urochloa ruziziensis. Next base: position 7,877,759 of record CM027119.1, on the reverse strand, counting down.
TGCCTCACCGTCGGTGAACGCCTTCCTCCACTCCACGGTAGATAATCGACTCTCTGTTTCCATCCAGGTGCTCGCGGCCTACTGGAAGCAGCGGTACACCTTCCGCGCGTGCAAGCTTGGGGACGAAAACACCAAGTTCCCCCACGCCTCCGCTCGTCTACGTCGGAACCACATCGCAATGCTCCATGATGTGTGTGGCACCCCAGTGTACACTCACTAGGGGAAGGAGCGCCTGCTTCATGACAACTACTCCGAGTTGCTTGGTGAGCCACAACACACGACCCGCGACTTCAATCTTGCACCTCTGCTCCCCCCATGTTACCGATCTCCAGGGACTTGACGAGACCTTCTCCGACAACGAGGCCAGGGACACACTCTGGCGCATGCGCTCTGGCTCTAGCCCTGGCCCGAATGGCTTTGGCACGGCCTTCTTCAAGATGTTATGGCCGGTGGTCAAGGAGGCCGTCATCATTGCCGATCTGCTACATCGCCTCATCGCCCACCCCGTCAGTGCCCTCCAGCACCCACTCGTCGACGACCTCCCGTGCCCGGTTGCGCAGTAAGCGGACGACACACTAATCCTCCTCTGGGCGAAGGACGACCAAGTGCACCGCCTCAAGAGCATCCTCGATAAGTTCGCCACAGCCACTAGACTCGACATCAATTTCCACAAAAGCACCTTCATCCCAATCGGCGTTGACGGCACAAGGGCAGGGGAGCTTGCCACGATCATTGGCTGTCCAGTGTCCTCCTCCCCCAGACGTACCTAGACCTCTCACTCTCCACCTCCAAGATCACTACAACACCATCGCCATCAAATAGAACGAGCTGTGCCCGGCTGGCATACATCGCTCCTCTCCAAAGCCAGTCGCCTCACTCTGGTGGAGTGTGCTCACGGCACAGGTAGTCCACACCATGTCCGTGATCCCTTTCCCCCTCAACGTGATGGCGAAGATCGATCGCCCACGCAAGGGACTGTTTTGGGCCAGGGCACCCAAGTGCAGTGGCGACGCTTGTCAGGTGGCATGGGAGCTCACCTGCAGGTCTAAGGAGGATGGCGGGCTCGGCTTGATGGACCTCGCCATCCTCAACAAGAGCATGATGATGAAACATGTCCACAAGTTGTTCACCGATGAGAGCAACCCGTGGACAGACTGGATCCACTTTTGGTACGACAAGGGTGAGCGGACGATGACACCCTGTGCTGGCACGACATCAAGAAACTCATCCCAGAATATAGAGGGCTCACCGCCGCCGCGCTCAAAGATGGTGAGACAACCTCCTTCTGGCACGACACATGGTCTTAAGCCTGGATTCTTGTTGGCGGCGCAAACGCATACCAAGATTCACCGCAAGCGCACGGATCATCGTAGCCTTTCCCTTAGAGTGTTCTTCCAAGGTTATCAATCTGTGGATCGACAACGAACTACCTATGGTTCTCCATCTAATCTAACAGGCTAAACCTAACATGAATGCATATGAGGGGATAAACCTATAGATACGAGTTAAGGTATAGGGTTGATCTCATCCACAAGCACAGGCAAAGGTAAAGCGCAACCAAAGGGGTAACTAGGCCTCTAGTTGTAGTTCAAGCCAACGAGCAAACAAATCATGCATCTCATCCAAAGCATCTTCAAATGCTTACCTCCAGTCAACCTCCCGAGAACGCCACCTTACAGGCCACTCCCTGTCACGGCGCTCCCTTCGGCATGGTTAGTTACAAGGGCACGCTCACAAGGAACATGTCTAGAAATCATGAAGGATCCACTTGCTAGGTCTAATCACCATGATCATACAAAGCAAGCTAAGTAGTCTAATCTAGATCTAGACTAAGAACAAGCACATTCATGATAGGCAGAAAGCATAAAAGGAGACATTGAGTCGCTAATAGATCGGATGACAAGATCATTTGCAATTGGAGATTTCAATTGAGCTTCAAGCGAACTAATCATGGTACGAGATTCAAGCAACTGAGCATGCAAAGGAGGACAAGAAGTACAAGCACCTAGCAAAGATGATCTAGACTTCAACTCAGCAAGCTCAACCCTAGCACCTTCTAGTTCATCTAAGCATGTCATGTGTTTCTCCTTCAGAACAACCAGATCAGCAAGATGCACATCACAGAATGAGCATTCAATTTCATCAGACACAAGAGGAGCATCTTTCAACACAGCGATCTCTGACTCAAGCTTAGCTGCTCTCTCCTAGACTCGCAAAGCAAAGACTCAAACTCCATCGTCTTCTTTCCAGTCTCAGAAAGCAAGGTCTCAAGCTTAGCTACTCTATCCTTGGACTCTCCTAGTAAAGACCTAAACTCTCTCTTCTCCTTGTTGGTCTTCCTAAGCACATCATCACGGTTATCAACCAACTCCTCTAGTCTAGCAATTTCCTTACGCAAAGAGGTGGGATCGGTCAATACCTCATCCTCGGAGTCGGAGTCGGAGTCGTCCTTGCTCTTCACGGAGTCGTGCACCATGGTGCAGTAGTCGACGGCGGCGAAGGAGACGCCGTTGAAGTTGCAGGTTCACGTTCCTCTTCTCCTTGCGGTGGCTGCGGTCTTCATCTTCGCTGCTTGAGCTTGACGACGTGTTGGTGGAGCTTGTGTCGATGTCGCTCGCATCTGCCACCATCGCTCGAGATCGGTTCTTCTTGTGTCCACCGTGCTTGTTCTTCGACCTTCTCTCTTCCTTGTTCTTGTGCTTGGAGCGGTACTCGTCCTTGGGACGGTGCTTGTGGTCATCTCGCGGGCGGTGCTTGCGGTTGTAGTCGTTCTTGATCTCCTCGGGGCACTCGGCGATGAAGTGGCCCATCTTCCCGCATCTGTAGCACGTACTCCCTGGCACGCCTCGAACCCTTTCGGTTCTGGTACATCCGCTCGAACCTCCTCGTGAGCAACACGAGATCCTCCTCGCTCAGCACCTCATATTCCTCATCTGGAAGAGACACAAGAGAAGACAAAGCAAAGTGTCTGGGAGTGTTAGCATGTCCATATCCAGAGCCACCGACTAGAGCCAGACTATGGGGATCAGTCGGACTCTTAGCCTTGGCAAGCAGCTGTCTGTCAACCTCAGAAGACTTCAACTTCGAGAAAAGCTCATCAACAGACAAAGTTTAATAGTTTGCCTGACTCCATGATCGCCTCAACCTTGGCACCCCACACGGATCTATCAAGTGCTTGCAAGAGCTTGATAGCTCTGTCATGATCCGAGTATGGGAGTACGGTAATGTTGGCTTTCATGTTGTTGACAATGGAAGTGAAACACTGAAACAAAGCATCAACAGACTCTCCAGGCAAATGAGCAAAATTCTCATATTCTCTGCGATACATCGAGAAAAGCCTAGCCTTCACATGGCTATCACCACCGTGGGCTACCTTGAGCTTCTGCCAGATCTGGCTAGCTAGGTCCTCGCCCAAAACTCGCTCAAACTCCTCGGCAGACAAAGCACGGAACAAGTAGTCAACAGCTCTAGCGTTTGCCTCAAACTTATCCTTTGCATCCTGGGCATCTAAGTTGGTGGGATTGACATAGTTTTCATCTTTGGTCACATCCCACAACAAATTTCCTTTGCCTCGCAAGAAAGCACCCATCCGCGCAACCCAGTTCGGGTAGTTCTTCCCATCGAAGTGCGGAGGCCCGGAACCCCGATCTTGGTACGCCATCTTTGGATCTTAGACTGGTTAGAGTCGCAAAGACCCGTAACCGGCTCTGATACCAATTGAAGGACCGATTAGGCGATCAGAGAGGGGGGAGTGAATGGGAGCCGATAAAAATTTCTCTCACGAATCCGGCTACTCCCAACTCAACTCCAAAGCCTACCAACCGATCTTGCCAAGATCACGTAGCTACTGTGAGGCTACTGACCCTAGAAACAAGATCAACGCAGCGGAACACGAATCGAACAAATCCAACAAGAATCGAACGAAAACCACACGAATCAGCAACTCTCAGCCAGGGGCGGTCGCACCTCTCTCCAGGGGCGGTTGCACCGCCCTTGCCTAGCCCTTCAGCCAGGGGCGGTCACACCGGTATCCGAGGGCGGTCGCACCGGTCTTGCCAGACAGCACGGAAAAAGGTCAACTCGAGAACGGATCTCCCAAACGGCTTGGAGTCTTGAGACGAAACTTTGGGTAGATGAGATATACACCTCAAGGAGAGGCCATGCCCCAAAAATCTCGGCCTCTAACTCCCTAGAACTCCGGGAATTTCAAATCTAGCGAAGAACACACCCTCCACGAGTTCATCCCGAAAACTTCAAATCTAAACCGATTCCCGGCGTTTGGGGGCAAAGGATCACCAAGAAAAGAGGCACAAGGCACTCATGCGTGATTCCCCCAAAGAAATCCGAGAGAAAATGGGTTAGAAAGTAAAGAACGAAAATCCCCCAAAAATGGCTCCGAAAATACCTTCGAAAATGGGAAAAAGAAAAGGAGCTCGGGAATTCAAATCATGGCACAAAGATAAGGAGATTAAGCTCAATCAAACAACCATGAATTCACCTATACAAACTATGAATGATTCAAAATAGTTCTAGGTGGAGAGCATGAAGGGGAAGGGAAACTAAACAAGCCAAATGAAAAATAACTAGAGAGATAACAGCCACCACCCCTAGGGGTTCTATTATATAGTCCAAGTGGTGGTGCTCGAAAGAATAAACTACCCCTAAGCGATACATACCCCTCAGGGGCGAATATGACATTTTCCGCGAAGATTTTTCCGGCTGGGACACCTTCCACCGCAAGCTAGCTTCCCTCCGACGCAAGCCTTGCGATCACGCCGCGTGTCCTCTGGATCGAAGCTCCTCGACGCTCACGGGCGACCTGCCCAGGTGGGACCGGTCACACCGCCCCTGGGGGGCGGTTGGACCGCCCCTGGCTGGCAGGCCAGGCCGTCGCTACGTCGAGTCCTCGGCCTTGGTTTTGAGGCCCAAACCAAGGGAAACCGTCCACCGATGATTTTGTGGCCAAATCACCAAACCCCACGTGCAAGCTTCGGTCGTTAGCCGCCACCTTGCACCGGCTTCTCGTCCGCGTACGAGCTTCGGTTGTGAGCCGCTACCTCGCACCGGAACCACGTCCCCTTGCTCGTTCTTGCCAGCATGTGAACCGCACTTGATCCATCTGGCCACCGGGTCCCTCGAACCAAGTCTACTTGTCTCTCCGCTCCTCGGAGGCCGCCATGGCTAAGACTTTTCGTGCCTGTTCTTCACCTGCACCAATGCAACCAAGCCGCATTCTACACCTGCAATACTTGAGCCAAGGGAAACGTCAATCCACACCACGTTGTCAATCACTCATCACACCAGGAAGCGACCATCCACCGGTCTTCGGACACACCGGGTCCTCAACTGCATGCGTAGCATCACTTCATCTTCAGGCAAGACCTCAGGGCTCATACGAGAGGGATCATGATGATCACAGTGGACCTTATGAAAATTGGATATAAGGATGAACCATTTGTTCTAGCCAAAGATGTGACACAAGTGTTCTATGTGAAGGACATGCCAAGCAAACCGAAGAAAAAAACCGCTGATAAGTCAAAAAACAAGCCTAAAAATAAGTCAGAAGATGAGCCAACACGGCACATAGTTCTCCCAGGTAAAAGAAAAGTTGTCGGAGTTGAGGATATTTCAGACAAGTCAGAAGATTATGACCAGATCAATGACCTTCCTTCATTTTCAGTTGATGTTGACCCCAACATCCTCTTATCTAAAGAGGACACGCCTTACTTATGCTGCGATCACGCCCATGACACTTTCATCAAAAGGAAGATTATCCACAATGTAAAATATAATAATGAGTAGTTTTAAGTTATGTAATGTAACCATTGTATCGTATTTGTCTCAGTTCGCTTGTCTATTTATGTCGTATTTCATGTTAAATGTTGTAATGTAACCATTGCCTCGCATTTGTCTCAATTTTTGATACTGTTCGTGCAATTGTGCAATTGAGACACAATATCATCAAAATACAATATTATAGTTTTTGCATGGTAGAAATATTTTTTACTTCCATTAATTTTGCATTACTAGGTTCATTGAAACATTAAATTAGAAACAAGTAATCATGTTTTCTTTGAATTGATTAAACCATTGTATAGAATATTACTGATAATATTTTGTATATTTTTGCATGGTTCAAAATGAGATGTTTTCGATTTATTACGAATAACAGAAATATAAGCACATATATACCCTATTAGTTAGACATAATTGCTAAAGGTACTATATTACATTCATTAATATTTTTGTTGTGTGCATATATAATTAACAGTATGCAAACAAATTAATGCTCTAATTTTTGCTTTATTATTCTAATTATTTAGCATATAATAAGTACAAACATAAATATATAAAAAGAAGAGAAAAATAGAAAAGAAAATGGGCGAGGTAGGTTAGTACAGGGCTGTCTTACTAGCCGGTACTAAATTGCCACCGCCGTTTTCGTTTCCCGCCTGGTGTGGCAGGTTAGTACCGGCTGGGAGCGCACCCGGTACTAAGTGGTGTACATTAGTACCGTCTGGCATCCCCATCCAGTACTAACCTGTCCCCGCGCTAGGTTAGTATCGGCTGACGAGGCTAGCTGGTACTAACCTGCCTCCCTGTATAAAACCCTAGCCCCTTTTCCTCTCCACTCTTAACCAAATTCACGTCCGCCTTTTCCGATTCTCGTCCCCGCCGCAGGCGCCGCCCCCTTCCTCTGCCCGCGCCGTCCCCACCGCCCCAGCCCTTCATCGTCGTTCCCGCTGCCCGCCGCCGGCTCCGCTCGCAAGATCCAAGCGCGGACGCCCTCCACCCAGCCCCCGCCCCGTCGCCCGCGTCTCCCACCAGCCGTCGGCACCTCTCTGGCCGGATCCCGCCGCTGCGCTGTGCCCGACATACCTGTGGTGATTACCCCGGCCACGCCAGCCGACCCTAGCTCGGCCATAATTGATTGACCCCGACCACGTCGTCGACCCCGGGCGGCTCCGCCCCTCTAGGCTCTCGGCCCGGCCTCCCCTGCGTGCGCGCCGACCACGCCGCCGGCGCCACTCTCCCCCTCACGCCGTCATCCAGCCACCGCACGGCCCAACCCCGGCCACGCTGTCGACCTTGCCTCGACGCCACTCTCCCTGACTGTCCCTGCGCCAACCACGCCGCCGGCCGCCGTCGTCCCCGTCGGCGCCGCTCTCTCCCCTTCACGTCGTCGATCCGGTCGCCTCCTCCTCATCCACGGCTCGTCCTCGACCTCGGCGCGGCTGCGCCCACCTCCTCGTTCCCGCTGTCGCCGCTCGGCCGCCAACTGCCGCACCACCCATCCCCGGTCGCCCCGCCCGGACCCGCCGTACTGGCCCGCGTGTAACCCCTGGCCGCACTAGCACTACACAATGGTGACCTCAGCACCTTTTTTATATAATTAGTAAAGAAAATAGTAAATGTTATAAAATTATTAAAAATGCTAGAAATTAGTAAAAAGGGGAAAAGGTTGTAGAAACAATTAGAAAATAGTACAAAATTAGTAGAAAATTTGTAGATGATAATAAGAAATTAATATAAAATAATAATGAATAATAGGAAATGTTAGAAAATTAGTAGAAAATAGTAAGCAATGTTTGGACGTGTAACGAGCGCAACGCTGACATCAGCACTTCGTTGTGCTGACGTCAGCGTTTTTTTTTCATTTTTCTTTTCATGTAGTTAATATAAAAAATAATAGAAAATAGTAGAAAATGCTAGAGATTAGTAGAAATTATTAGAAATAGTAGACAATGTTTGGACATGTAACGTGCCCAGCGCCCTGACGTCAGGGACTTCACTGTACTAACGTAAGCTCTTTTTTATTTTTCGTTTCATGTAATTAATATAAAAATAATATAAAATAGTAGAAAATGCTAGAGATCAGTAGAAAATTACTAGAAGATAGTAGACAATGTTTGCACATGTAACGTGCCCAGTGTTGGCACTCCTTGGCATCACTTTTTAGCAACGCTAGTGAGCTCTCTGATTTATTGTGTAGCTAGAAGAATGTTATTCCGCAAGCGCACAATATAGATCGATGTAGCATTTCACCTTGGAGTAAACTAGGGTATCTGAAGGACCGATTAGGCAACCAGATAGGGGGGAGTGAATGGGAGCCGATAAAATTTCCTCTCAAGATCCGGCTTCTCCGAACTCAACTCCAAAGCCTACGAACCGACCTTGCCAAGATCACGTAGCTACTGTGAGGCTACTAACCCTAGGAACAAGATCAACACAGCGGAAATCGAATCGAACAAATCGAACAAGAACAACCCAAAACAACACTTCTTGGCCAGGGGCGGTCACACCTCTCCCCAGGGGCGGTTGCACCAGTCTTGCCTGGCACTCAGCCAGGGGCGGTCACACCGCCCTCAGGGGGCGGTTGCACCGGTCTGTCCAGGGAGCTCGGGAAAAACTCAAACTCAAAGTCAACTCGCGAACGGATCTCCCAAACTGGCTTGAGCTCTTGAGATGAAACTTTGGATAGATGATATACACCTCAAGGAGAGGCTATACCCCAAAAATCTTGGCCTCTAACTCACTAGAACTCCAGGAATTTCAAATCTAAGGAAGAACACACCCACCACGAGTTCATTCCCGAAATCTTCAAATCTAGACCGATTCCCAGCGTTTGGGGGCAAGGGATCACCAAGAAGAGAGGCACAAGGCACTCATGTGTGATTCCTCCAAAGAAAACTGAGAGAAAACGGCCTAGAACATGAAGAACGAAAATCCCCCAAAAATAGCTCCGAAAATAGCTCCGAAAATGGGAAAAAGAAAAGTAGCTCAGGAATTCAAAACATGGCACAAAGATGAATAGATTAAGCTCAATCAACCAACCATGAATTCACCTATACAAACTACAAATGATTCAAGCAAATAGTTCTAGGTGGAGAGGATGAAAGGGAAGGGAAACTAAGCAAGCCAAATGAAAAATAACTAGAGAGATAACAGCCACCAACCCCTAGGGGGTCTATTATATAGTCCAAGTGGTGGTGCTCTAATGACTCAACTACCCTAAGTGATACATACCCCTCAGGGGCAAATTTGACATTTTCTGCAAAGATTTTTCCGGCTGGGACACCTTCCACCGCAAGCTAGCTTCCCTCCGACGCAAGACTTGCGATCACGTCGCGTGTCCTCCGGATCGAAGCTCCTCGACACTCACGGGCGACCTGCCCAGGTGGAACCGGTCTGACCGCCCTTGGGGGCGGTTGGACCGCCCCTGGCTGGTAGGCCGGGCCATCGCTACGTCGAGTCCTCAGCCTTGGTTTTGGGGCCCAAACCAAGGGAAACCGTCCACCCGATGGTCTTCTGGACAAACCACCAAACCCCACGTGCAAGCTTCGGTTGTGAGCCGCTACCTTGCACCGGCTTCATGTCCGCGTACGAGCTTCGGTCGTGAGCCGCTACCTCGCACCGAAACCACGTCTCCTCACTCGTTCTTGCCACCATGTGAACCGCACTTGATCCATCTGGCCACCGGGTCCCTCGAACCAAGCCTACTTGTCTCTCCACTCCTCGGAGGCCGCCAAGGCTAAGACCTTTCGCGCTGTTCTTGACCTGCACCAATGCAACCAAGCCGCATTCTACACCTGCAATACTTGAGCCAAGGGAACGTCAGTCCATACCACATTGTCAATCATTTATCACACCAGGAAGCGACCATCCACCGGTCCTCGGACACACCGGGTCCTCAGTATCGAATTTGTTGTTCCGTAGGGAAGCAATATGGTTAAAGATGATTGATGAATAAAATTATAAATCTTGTCAGAAATATCAAACCGCTAAACTTAGGCAAAATACATGAAGTGTATGATAATGGTTAAGTGAATGACTGGATAGAAGGTCTAAAACACCAACGACACTGTAGACTCAAATCTATTGAAAAAGAAAGACGTTGGGAGAGTACTAGACCTAGGACACTTCCTACCCAGAGCAAAGCCGCTATAACCTTAACCTAGACTCTAGCTTAGATACCGGGACAGAGCTCGCTTCGACGGCTAGAGCGGGAGATCCACAGGGTGAGAGAGGGGGTTCTCCAGGCTCAGCACTACTGTTATGAATACACCCAAACATGGTAGACTGGACAGGGCTCTCACCACCTGCCGCCTACCACTGCAGTTTCGTGGGGTGCAACACACACTACCTAGCTAACACCAAGCCAGACACCACGTCTGCACCTGAGTGTTAGGATTTCTCTTGAGGCCTTTCAAGAGAAATCCACATCCTCCCAGCAGCGTCTTACGGCCCTGGTCGAGGCGAGAAAGCCCGCGAGATAAAACCCGGTAGAGCTAAACTAAACTCTACACTAAGGCTAAAGGGAAAACTTTTATCCCAAAGGACAAAGAAAAGCGAATACCGATACTCTGAAACTAAAGAAGTAAATATATTAAATATACTCTAAAATATACAAGAGCTTTACCATAACTCTGAAGACTCTGGACTTCCAATATAAGCTCGACTCGACTCTACTCCCAACTCTAATCCAAATCAAAGAAATGGAAAAGGTGGAAGAGCTCCTTCAAGTGCTTCACAACTTGAGTGTGTGTCTTGGAGTGAAGATGAGGGGGCCTTTTATAACCTCCCAAGGCCGGTAACCGGCGTAACTGCCACGCTACCGACCTGCTTAACTTCCATGCCAAAGATGGCCGCGTGAGCTTGCAGCACAGGGCCGACCAGCCCTAGGGAGGCCGATCGGCCTCCACTTGTCCCCTCTCGCAACCGCCTTCCATGTGGATGCTTGAGATTGCTTCCTGAGGTTGGTAGTAGTTGGATCCGTCTCGGTTGAAACGGTTAGAGGCCGACTGGCCTAAGGTAGGTCGCTCAGCCTGCCTTTGGCACCACTCGTCCCTCCGTTGCACCGACAATCTCCTTGGACAATGGGATGAATGTTCAGCTGGGAGTTCACATGGATCGCGCCCGAGATTTGCATGCAAGTGGGCCCTTTGATCCATGGTTAGGCCTCTCGGGTCCTCTGATCAAACCGTCATTGGATTCAACGTTCATGATCTTCTTCATTGATTTAGTTGTGGTCTGGAACTTTGGCGAGACCAACCTGAGACAAAGTCAGGCCGGTCGGCCTAGGTTTGGCCGGTCGGCCAGGGCTTGTGCCCATTTTGGTTGCCTTTTCACCTGTTTTCACCTGCAAACACAACTCATCCAAAACTTATGGAATTTGTGAAAAATAAACATTTTATGTATGAAACATAGTGTGATTCTCCGTTTATTCCTGAAGAGTTGACGGTCACAAAGTGGTTATTATGGCTGTCAACACACCTCGAAGCTTAGACTCTTGCTCGTCCTCGAGCAAGGCCAAAGCCATAGGTTGGGTGAGTCAGTAGTTGCATCAATACTTATACTCAACAAAATACCTCGTTCATAAGCCACCACTCCAGGTAGATTGAATAATTTGGCATCCTAGAGATCCGTACCTTTGTAACCTGTGGGCATTATTGGCTTAGGTTCTTCGCCTTGAGCGGTTGAGAGCCTTGTGGGGGATATAGTACCTGGGTACCTCACGAGCAAGCCTGGCAGCCCACCAAAAGGGGGCAGCCCAGCCCACCGTTCTGGACCTGAAGACGTGCGGGACAAGTCGGCGCACGAAGGAAGGATCTGGAAGGAGAAGTCCTAGTTGGAATAGGAATTATTGTAAAGAAGGAAAATATTCTTAGAGATAGGATCGGATACAAACCGACTTGTAACCCTGCCCCCCGATATATAAGGCGGGCAGGGACCCCCTCCAAAACGAGGACACCACAATCCAACTCACCACATCTCAATTCATAGCGAGATCCACGCAATACAACACCCCAAAACAGGACGTAGGGTATTACGTCGAGTCGACGGCCCGAACCTGTCTAAACCCCCGTGTCTGTCCAACCTAACCATCTTGCTTCCGATCTTTGCGATCTTCCCTGCATTACAAATCACTTCCGTGGGCTACCCCGTGGAAGACTGCCGGAGATAATATCACCGACAAGCCTGAACGGTCATTTTCAAAGTAGTCCATGCAGCTGTTCAGGTTCCATCACGGAGATAAGAATTTTCAAAAACATGGTTAATTCATTTCCTGATGGTGCTCTCGAGTCACTCAAGGTGTATAGTCCTCACTCTTGATTGGACCAACTCTTCCTATTCTAAAGATGATTATTTGGATGTATAGGAAGGGTAAAAGTTGCATACCTTGGTTACCTTTATTGTCGAGTCGAAGAGTGATTCGCGAGAAGTGGTACTCATTCAAATCCCAATCTTTGGAATTTATAATTTCCAGGGGAGAGGGAGAGAATGGACTCACACATAAAAATGGTAGGTCAATTAGAACTCCTTATTCTCTCTCTCTTTGAATATTTGAGATGTTTCTTGATTCTAACTCTTTTCCTCTCTTTTCATTCATTTTTTTCGAGTATAGACTTCTCACATCTTTTTTTCTTTCTTTCTTTTTCAGCAGAGAGGATTTAACTTGCGTGGAGTATTTATTGACCTTTGGGAATGGACTGGATCAACAGTGGAGATTTTAGGCTGATGTGAGTGATGTGTGTCTGCAAAAGTGGATATCAACCCCCGGAGTGGGAAATCGACAAGCCTGACACTTTTGAAGCTAGTAGAAAAATGGATACGCAAAGGAGAAATACAGGTAGATGACAAGTACCTCCTTCAAGCGAACAAACCATTCGGCAAGACTCAAAGCAACACAAAGTAGCATATGGTGGCTAGTGATATTTTAACTATTTGAGCTTTGGATAGGACTATAAAAACCATCAGGGAAGAATTATCATCTTAATTTTTTATAAAAGCTTTCGAGATGTTCCTTATTGAGCAAACAGTTATACCTCAAAGCAAACCATATCAAGACTCACAACGTGTTGCTCTTACTCCCACAGGAAAAACATGACGGGCTCTCAAATGCCAAAGAACTCAAGCACTAGGAGATAGATTAATTATGAACAAGGCATTTGGAGAGAATAACAGAGCAACTATTCATCATTCCCAAGAGAGCATCACACAGATTTCCACGCATAAAACTTAGGAGCATTTTATTTCAAGCATACATTTCTCTTTTTCTTTTTTCCTTTATTATTATTATTATTATTATTATTATTATTATTATTATTATTATTATAGCATAGCATAGCATGGTACACTAGAAAGGCTGGAACAGACGGGCGGGGGTACTTACCTGATCTCACCGTGGACTCCCCCCAAGCTTCGCTGATGCTCATCGGTAGTACTAGTTTTGGTCAAAATGCATGTGCTTGAAGAAGCCAGATAGATCATACTGCATGGTCATGGTCATCCTCAACTTCTGCTGCATGAGCTCAGTGTTGTGGGCGAGGTTCTTGCTCATCTCCTGCTGCTAGCTGGCTCACCGTGTCCAGCTGAGTACGGATCTCTGAGAATTCCCGAGCGACTGAGTTCTCAAAGTCGTACCGCGCTAACGCCGATGGCCCCACCTGCGGACCAGAACTCGTACCTTGGAAGTAGTCGTACATCTGCTCGAAGGTCATGTTGGCGGTTGGGTTCTCTGACTGTTGCTGCTGGTGGTACTCGGACTGTGGTTCGGTTGACGGTCCTGCTTCACTGTCGTGCCTTGCCCTCCTGCCTCGTGTCATGGGTCCTGCGACACTATGGTGAGGGGGTTCCTTTTTCTTGAGCTGCAAGGTTAGACTTTTTGCTAACTTCAATGCGAGGTTCGAGCATGGGAGCTTGACCTCGTCGATGAATCCAGGATAACACATAAAGAGAGAGTTACCAGGCCCTTTGCACATCAAGTGGACTTAGACAAAATGGTCCAAACCAACACAATACTGGTACTCTTCCGATGTGGGCAAGAAAGTCACTTGAGCCCCCTTCATTGCACTAACATGGGTGGCAATACGGGTAACCAGAGAGGTTATGTCAATGGTGGCTCGGCCTAGTGACTAATCTCTGCCAGTCATCAAGCATGCTCATGATGGGAGATGATGAGGACATGCCACCTATGCATGTGGCCATGATTGGCCCATGGCATGGATAAGACGAAGGCCAGCAATGATGCCCAAGTCATGGAGGAGGCCCAAGGCTTATTCGGTTCGAGACGCCAAGGTGGAGGCCCAAAATAAATCAAGTTCGAGCACACTTCGGAGTCCAGGAGCAGTCTACCTTAGATTGGACACCCGTGTCACAAACAGAGTCTGATTTTGACGATACACATATGGTATGAAAGGTAATTTCATATACATTATAATGGCACCGGTCCCACATCCAAATGATGCCTGAGGAACGGGAATCATCATTTCCTCATCAGAAATTCCCGTCCTCCCATCAGCGTCTTACGACCCTGGTCGAGGCGAGAAAGCCCATGAGATAAAACCCGGTAGAGCTAAACTAAACTCTACACTAAAGCTAAAGGGAAAACTCTTATCCAAAAGGACGAAGAAAAGCAAATACTTATACTCTGAAAGTAAAGAAGTAAATATATTAAATATACTCTAAAAGATACAAGAGCTTTACCAGAACTCCGAAGACTCTGGACATCCGAGCTAAGCTCGACTCGACTCGACTCTACTCTACTCCCAACTCTAATCGTAAACTAAGAAATAGAAAAGGCGGAATAGCTCCTTCAAGTGCTTCACAACTTGAGTGTATGTCTTGGAGTGAAGACGAGGGGCCTTTTATAGCCTCCCAAGGTCGGTAACCGACGTAACTGCCACGCTACCGACCTGCTTAACTTCCACGTCGAAGATGGTCATGTGAGGTTGCAGCACAGGGCCGGCTGGCCCTAGGGAGGCCGATCGGCCTCCACCTGTCGCCCCTCGCAACCGCCTTCCGTGTGGATGCTTGAGATTGCTTTCTGAGGTCGATAGTATTTGGATCTGTGTCGGTTGAAACGGTTAGAGGCCGTGTGGGGACCATCCTTCGGATGTCCCTTAATCAACTGTATCAGTCCCTGGATCAGTGCGCTGATACAGGTTTTACACAGGATTAGTATTGGAAGCAATAAAAGCATAGTAAATAAAGAATAACTACCTTCGCCTTAGCGGAGAGTGGCATTATGGCCCATTCAAGGGGGATGGCCCGGAGTGCCCTACACGTCCGGGTACCTGTAACAGTTGAAAGCAAGGCTGAGTACATCTATGATTGGTACTCAGCAAATTCTGTGTAAAGTTATAATGTATGCAGGGGAGTGGGGTTATCCTTTGGTGGAAATATAAATATAAAGTAGAGTTACATATTTGTAAACAGGGGTGGGAAAGAGGAATTAATATGTTGTTTGGTCCTGGAGGGGCATTCTCATCCCTGCCAGTCCCCATATTTTAGTTCCATCCCAGGGACCGTCAGGGTCCTCCTGGGCCGGCTTATGCCTCGCTCCATTGGGCCTCTGCCCATCTCCTCATCTCATATTTTATTACTACTGATGAATGCTAATC
This sequence comes from Urochloa ruziziensis, assembly GCA_015476505.1. Lineage (NCBI taxonomy): Eukaryota > Viridiplantae > Streptophyta > Magnoliopsida > Poales > Poaceae > Urochloa > Urochloa ruziziensis. The sequence goes on along the minus strand of CM027119.1, from coordinate 7,862,355 downwards.
AACGGGGGCTTTGACTAAATGGGCTCAAGACCGTGAGCCACGGCTATCGATAGATTGGTTACTCTTCAGAGGTTGCACCCTATGACATACGGTCGGTCGGCCCATACCCCCGCGGAGGGCGGTACCGACCTACGAGACCCGTACCCGCCGGCGTCTGTCTCCAGACAGCCTTTCCTAGGTCCAGCCACAGATGGTACTGGGGGCTAAACAGGGGCTACTATTCATCCGCCTCGCGGATATCGACCCGGGTCAATGAGCTCATTAAATAGGGCCGTCGCCCTTTAGGGCCTCCCAGCCCTGTATTCTAGTCAACCCGTGCCGCCCAGTCCCAGCCCTCTGTCTGGGGCTGTCTCCAGTACATCCGTTTCCCGACTTGGTGCGTGCCCGACTAGGCACCGGGCGCTACCCAGTTTCGCCGGTCGGCACTCTGCACCAATCATGCGGCTCCTTGGGATGGATTTACTAGGAGCTGCTAGCGGGGTGTGGGTCAAGGCCTCACATTACAGGTCATTCCCGAAGGCTATGTCCTTTTTGGCCCGTATGGCGGTACTGGCATTAGAAAGACTCTCCCGTGAACCGGTCCTTATGCGACCAGAGCAAGCCTTTGAGACTGGACCCTCTACCGAGGCTGCCTTCCTTACTCGCAAGTCCATCCTTAAGGATTCTATTATTAGTTGGTTCATTTTATATTAAGTCCAACATTCACTCTCATCTCCCGAAATCTCTTCTGAATAACAAAAGGTTCAGAAATTCCTAAGAAATCTACTTCTAAATAACACTCGGTCATCGACGAGTCGTGACCGGGGTTATTAATAGGATTTTGGGCTAGAAATGGCTCTAAATCAAGGGGAGGTGGAATATAGAGGGTTCTCCTTAGGTTTTATAAAATATGCAGTCCATATTATTAACTTGGTTGATTTTATTATGCAGGAACTGGGACTGGCATGACCAAGGAGTTGGTTGCCAGGACTTGCCTTCATGAACGGTACTTGGACGTCGCTAATGCGTATGTTTCCGATGTTGACCAGGCTTGCACTTCTGGGCCTTCGAGGCTTCGGCATCTTGATCGGAGCCTGGTCACGCCATCGACCTAACGATCAATAAAACATGGAAAATAACATTCAGCAAAGCAGTACATCAAGCAATTCCTATAGAATGAAAATAAAGGATAAAATGGGGAGACAGGGTTATTAAGGAATAATCCATTAATTATAGTAAATAATTAATGGACTTGAAGGAATGGAGTTTCCGGGAAATCGATAAGTAATTTCCCCAGAGATTATTGAACGGTTGGGGAATTACATGGATTTCTAAGAGATAATTCCCGGACGACGGCGGTTTCTACGAAGGGTTTGAAAGGGTGGATTTGGGATTATCGGACAACTAAGCAATAATCCTAGAATAATTAATGGATGATTATATTAATTATTTAGAAATAAGTTTCTAAATAATTAATGGCATGGAATGGATTTGGGTAGCATAACGGCTACGGTGTTACCAAAACCTCGGGTTTCGATCGGGCGGCGAAACGGCGCCCGCGGGGTTTAGACAGGGTTTCGGCGGGGCTCTATGAGACTGCGACTAGGATTTAGAGCTAGGGTATAAATACTAGAGTAATAAGCATATGAAAATGCTTAGAATAATCCCCAGTATTTATGAAAAAATAATGGGGATTTTATGGAGCTCCGAAATGGAAAAGGGAATTTTTGGGGTACACTTAGCGGGGTTTTCTATTGGATGAGGGCTATCCTTTTGGGATTTGGGGTCAAGGAATTCCCTAAAATGGTTTAGATAATTCTAATAGGTTTAGAAATATTCCTAATATTTTTGGAGAATTTTGGGGAATTTTTGGAGTGGAAGAAGTGCTCTAATTAAAGTCTTGTGTGTACTCACCGGGGTGTACCTAGCAACTTCGCTAGGGCTGACGCAGAGGGGTGGCTGGCTGGCATGGGCTGGTGGGGCCCACTACGCGCACTGTTCCGTGGGCCGGCGTGGTGGGGCGTGGTGGACCGTGGCCGATGGGCCACTGGTCTAGTGGACCGCGTCCAGTCGGCCGTCGCGGCTGCTACGCCATGGACCGCCGTGGGCCGAGGCGACCGCTGGGTCGGCAGTCCACGTGGACCGGGCGCACGGATCCAGCGAGCGAGGTGGTGACGGTGGAGGGGTGACGGCGTTGGCACTTGGGCCCGCCTGTCAGATTTATGAAGAGAGGAGAGGTGACGGCGGGGTGACGGCCGGTGACGGCGGCTTCCTCTTCCCGTCAGGGCCGGGCGGCGCCGCTGAGCGCGCCATTGCGCCGCCGTGGGGGCTGCCGGAGTTGCGCCGAAACGGCGATGTAGCTCGCCGCCGGCCCTGCGGCTTGGCTCAGGTGAACGAGGAGACCACGGTGAGTGTGGCGAGGCTAGCAGGGAGGAGGGGAGGGGAGTGGGGCGGCGCATCCGCGCACGGGAAAGGGGAGAGCTCGAGTTCGAGCTTGGGTGTCCCTTGTGCGGGGGCTTGGGTCGCCTTTTATAGGCCGGGCAGGTGCGGGGGGTGTCACCACGTCGCGTAGAAGGGATGAGGGCGGCCGATGGAGGTGGGACGCGTGGCCGCCGCGAGGAGCTCGAGCCCCGGCCATGGTGCTCAGCCGGCGGCGGGGAAAAGGGGGTTTGGCGCCGCGATTCCGATCCATCCTGGTCGTGCGGGCAATATCGAGCGGTGGCGGCGCGTCTGTGGATTCGTACGGAGCATCATGATGCGGAGGTATGGGCGTCGGGGATGGGCACACCGGGCCATTAATGGCGCCCGGGTGGTTGGGCGTTGGGGTGCCAGACGGCGGCCGGCCGGGGGCACGTGGCGGCCGGGATTCGTGCGCGGCTTGGCTACGCTCGGATGTGGGCGGATCCGACGGCGGGGAGGGGTGGTGGTGCCGGGCGCTGGTGTGAGGGGATGCGTGGCGGTGGTTTGCCGGCGGCGGGGTGCGGCGGCGTGACACGAGGGAGGGGGAGGGAGGAAGAAGGAGGGTGACGTCGTGCTGACGCAGGGCATCCGCGCGCGCGAGTTGGGCCGGGCGGAGCGGCTGGAAGAAGTGGGCCGCGGTGAGGGAGGAAAGGTGGCCGAGGGGGAGAGTGGGAGGAGGAGAACCGGACTTTGGGTTGAGGAGTGGCTGGCCTGAAAGGGAGGCTCCGGCCCATTAACACTTTAAAAGCTTTTTCTATTTATTTGAAGTAGGAGTTTGGGTTCAAATTTGAATAGGGATTCAAATTTGGGAGGGGTTTTGGGGAGATGAACATTGACTTGGGAAATGTGGAAAGGTTTGGGATAGGGAAATGATATTTAAATTGAATTTAAATATTAATCCAAGGATTTGGAAAGGGGGAATTTCTAACCATTCAAATGCAACACTCATGTCCAGTTAAATGCATGGTTTATTTTAGAAAAGATATTTTGATTATTGTTAGGGGAGGAGCTATGTTTAATTAGAGAAAATTTTGATAACCCTATATTTTTAAATGCCTTAAAAAGCAGGGTGTTACAGGCTGGCCGACCTAAGGTAGGCCGGTCGGCCTGCCTCTGGCACCTCTCGTCCCTCCGTTGCACCGACGTTCTCCTTGGACGATGGGATGAATGTCCAGCTAGGAGTTCACATGGATTGCGCCCAAGATTTGCATGGAAGTGGGCCCTTTGATCCATGGTTAGGCCTCTCGGGTCCTCTGATCAAACCGTCATTGGATTCAACGTTCATGATCTTCTTCATTGGTTTAATTGTGCTCTGGAACTTTGGCGAGACCAACCTGGGACAGAGCCAGGCCGGTCGTCCAGGGCTCGTGTCCATTTTGGTCACCTTTTCACCTATTTTCATCCTGCAAATACAACTCATCCAAAACTTGTGGAATGGGTGAGAAATAAACATTTTATGTATGGAACATAGTGTGATTCTCCATTTATTCCCGAAGAGTTGACGGTCACCAAGTGGTTATAATAGGACGTCAACACCCAGCATTGATGTCAGCACTTCATCGTCAGCGCTTTCCTTTTCATTTTTCTGTTCGTGTAATTAATATAAAAAATAATAAAAAATAGTAGAAAATGCTAGAAAATGGTAGAAAATGCTAGAGATTAGTAGAAAATAGTAGACAATGTTTGGACATGTAACGTGGTCAGCACTGACGTCGGTACTTCACTTTGCTAACGTCAATGCTTTTTAAAATTTTTCTTTTCATGTAATTAATATAACAAATAATAGAATACAATAGAAAATGCTAGAAAATAGTAGAAAATGCTAGAGATTAGTAGAAAATTATTAGAAAATAGTAGACAATGTTTGGACATGTAACATGCCCACGCTGACGTCAGCACTTCACTGTGCTGACGTCAGCGCTTTTCTTTCATTTTTGATTTCATGTAATTAATATAAAAAATAATAGAAAATAGTAGAAAATAGTAAAAAATGCTAAAGATTAGTAGAAAATTACTAGAAAATAGTAGACAATATTTGGACATGTAACGTGCCTAGCGCTGGCATGAGCACTTCACTGTGGGCACACTTGTGAGGGAAAACGTACCCATAAAGTACAAGCTATGGAGGAGAAGAAATTATCTGACAATGAAGAAGAGATTGTTCCACTTTCAGATAAAGCTATGTTGTGGAAAGAGATAAAGGAGCACTTCTTCTTTTGTAAAGGAAAAGAAGATAAAGTGATGAAATAGGCTTTTCAGAAGATGGCTATTCATTTCCAGACATTAAAGAAAAAGTTGGTCAGGGACTTTGTTAAAAAGGGCCTTACATCAGATTTTCAGAAGCATTACAAGAAGCAATGACTGTGGTGGAACGAATTCGTGTAGAATAAGTCGTTGGTAGACAGCGAGACACGATCACAACAAGCCAAAGAGAATGCAAGCAAAAGGACAAGGAACCATAACCTTGGGTCTTGAGGTTATGCGGTTGCGATTTCGAAAAGGGAAAAGATGGAGAATCGTCTAATTGAGAAAGGGATCGTACCGCAGACCTTGAGTTGGCCAAAATGAGCAAGGTATTGCTTTTATGCTCTTGGAGGCACACTAGACCCGGACACTAGGTTGTTTGTGACTAGCGACACACTAAGAGAGGCTACCCTAAGACTCCAAGTGCCAATGAGGCATGCAGAATATGGAACTTTCCGGCCAAACAGAGAGAATGACGAGCTGACTTACGCTCTTGGGAATCTGGAACACACTGGATGGACCTGAGGCATGGGCACAGTTCCATGGAATCGTGGCTTTGCTAAAGATCTCAAAACCTACCGAAGCCGATGCAGAAGCAAGGCAGTAGTGGCAGAGAAGTTTTGTGCCCTAGAAGAGCGGATAGCTTCTCTTGAGGCAACAGTTAGCCAACGCCCGGTAGAACCAACTCCCAATTTGGGGGGGGTCAGTCCCGCCTCCCAGCATCCTAGCAGTGTCGGTGACTTAGAGTATCAACTTCTGGACCCCATTGATGCCATCACGGTGAGGACCAAATGTGGGCTTCTGTATCCTATCGGGAAAAAGCTCAAAGTTTGTGCTCAAGGTTTCGCGGAAGTACCAGAAGAAGGGGAGATATTGCATTCTAGTGTTGCTTTCTGAAGGATATGCCAGAGTCCAAATTGACCGAGTGGAAGATAGCTGGGATGATGTGGAGCTCCCAATCCCTATAGGTCCTGAAGAAATGGAACTACAACATGTCGTAAGCACATGTGTCACTTGGCCAAAGCGTGATATAAGATTGGTGCAAGAAGCCACAGGTTCCGCTCAGTGCGCATGGCAAAGATCACCAACGCCAGCAGACAGGAATCAAAGTGTTGGTCCACCTTCTCCACCGGCTAAATGGGACCCCAGCACGGATCCGCCATCACCAGCAACACACAGTGACCCTACTCCGCCATCACCAGCAGCACACAATGACCCTGCTTCACCATCACAAGCTGCACAACAGCTTCAGAGGAAGGCACACACGATACCTTCAGGCCAGCCACCTTCTAAGCGGCAGAGCAAGAAGAAAGAGAAGGGTGCGGCCGTGGAAGAGGAAGTGGACCTGGTTCGAGCCTTCTTCGAAGAACAGAGGGCCAAGAGGGTGGCTTTGAATAAGAAGCTAGAAATAGATCCGGTTGGGAAGGCACACTTCATTAAAGAGACCTTACCAAAGGAGAAAAAAGAAAGAATCAGATTATGATCAGCAGATCAAAAAGTGCCACGCCAACCCCATGAACCTGAAAGGAAATCTAAAACCCATTCCCCAGCTTGGAGAACAGTCCCAACAATCGATCGCTCCGTTGGTAGTGCAGGATGAAGAACGTCCAAGTGAATCATGAGATCCGGTGATCATGGCTGGGATGATGGTGCAAACGGATCTGACAAAGGCTCAGTTGCTAGGGAATGCCCTACAAGAGTCCTGAGGCAGGAAGACGTTTGTACTCGATAAGCCTGTCATATGGCGAGAGTGGTTAAGGTTCCTACCAATGAGAATGGTCCTGTTGCACATGTGGTATGCGGTCCAATCTCAAAACGGAGTGATGATGTTCCCAGCTCGGATTAAAGACAAGCATTTCTGGGTATGGGTCCAATCTCAAAGCGGGGATCAGTCAAGATATGGGTCGAGTGTGCAGCACTTTATGATTTGTACCATCAAGATGCCCTTCACAAGTGCCTCATGAGTGTATGGTGCATGTAAGTGTTTGTACTTGTTTTATTATTTTATTTATACTCGGTTCTTGTTTGTTGACTAATCCCTGCTTTTGTGGTTTTGTTTTTCCATAGGCAAAAAATTAAAATTGCCCGCCAAAAGAACTTTCATAACATCGGCTTCCTGGATCCCGATGTTATACACGAGGAAACTGTCAAGAGGCATTCTTGTGATGTGGTCAATGTTATATACAGAGGCTTGCGTAAGTAAAGCATGTGTCCGTTTATTCTCTTGCCATACACTCATCAGTGACTCAGTGAGTCCTTCACTACTTTTTCAATACCTTCAAAATAATATTAATTAATAAATATTATAATCAACATTAATTCGTTGGTTTTGTGAATGTATATGAACAACTTTCATTGGATACTCTTTGCTATTGAGATTGATACCCACACGGTCTGGATCTACGACTCGTTGAGGCAGGATAGATCAATGTACCAACCCCTCATCGACCTGATCAACAAGGCATGGGTTCGCTTTCTCCATAAACACTTAGAAATAAAAAGAGGAACTCAACGCTCTTGAGTTTAGGAGTGACCAAACGGTATGAATAGATTCTCACATCTTGTGTCATTCGTAATAAACATTTTATTATTCTATGCGATAACCCATTTTCCCATAGTGCATGAGACAGGAGCAAGGCAACAACTTATGTGGATGCTACATATGTGATCGACAATTTGTAAGTGAAAGGGGGCAAATGATGCCGGAAGCATTCAGGGTACGTGAGCACAATCAATTCTGCTAAATCATTTTAATTCATTATTTTTCACTCACATGTTTTCATCGGAAATATTACAGCGTTGGGCAATGAAAGAAGACCTCATCGAAGAAGCTCGGGTCAGGGCAATTCAAAAATCTATGTGCGGATTCCCGCTCGATGAAGTCATAGATAAGAACGGAGAATTCTATGGCGATCCCAAGGAAAGCGTCGCAACAATTGATAAGTATGGTCACTTTCATTGTTGATGCATGTGTAATTTGTAATATCTCAAATATATGTGTACTTTGTTCAATCTTTCAAGTGTAAGTGTTGGGTAGTAAACTCTATATAGAGATATACTTGACTTGTATGGAAAGAGATAAGATGTACTCAGATACGATAGGTTACTCGTACTATATGAGGCGGGTAGGGACCCCCTAAAAAAAACTTCATTCCATCCCATTCAACCCTTGCCATATGTCAAAGCAATACAAACCCCAACACATGACGTAAGGCATTACGCCTATACGGCGGCCTAAAACCCTAAACCCTGAACCCTAGTCTCATCTGGGTTCAATAACTAAAATAGTGGTCATCTAGATCCACGATCTGTTAAAGAGTGGTCATCTAGGTCTAAAACCATTCATGGAGGCACTTTTTGCCTGTGTGGCAATGCCAACATGGCAAAAATATGCAAAAAGACCCTTGACAACTCGCGACCATCGCGGACCGCCACTCGCCCGACTGCATTGCTCGCCGCTGGGCAGCTCACCGACTACGCCGCCTGATAGTGTCGTCCGTTCGCCGGTCACACATCCTTGCCACGTTGCTCGCCCATCATCGCAGCTTGATGGACACCTTGGTCGACGAATTCATGTCCAGCCGCACCACAACTGCACCGCCACTTTGTGATTCGATGAGCTACAACTCCGCCACCATACCCACTCCATTTCTCATCCAGCAATTTCAACATCCTGTCCGCTCACCCCGCATCCTGGTGGCAAGCGTGGCGACCATGAGCCCTGCAGTCCGACCTCCGATCCCATGCCATGACCTCGTCAGCAACCCGCGCCATGACCATCAGCCCCACAGCCCGACCTCCGATCCCCGGCCTCGGTGACCTTGGCGCACAACGGCAACCCAAACTCATGCATGAAGCCCACCATCCGCAGGATCTACAGATAGCATATGCACAGATAGCATATGCACGTTAAAAGGTCCAACCAATGTTAGGGGAGAAGAGGAGCATGTGTTTTTCCATGTTGGCATTGCCACGTAGGCAAAAGGTGTCTTTGTGGACGCTCTTGGACCTAGATGACCGCTATTTAATAGATTGTGGACATAAATGATCTTTTTTTTATTTCATGGATCCAGATGAGACATCGGTAATAGTTTAAGGACTCAGATGACCACTTTTTTATTCATGGATCTAAATGAGATCTCGGCAATAGTTTAAGCACCTACCATTCTGTATTTAGAGTTTTCTCAAAGTTCGGCGCATTCACCTACTACTCTATTTCCTCGAGCTTGGGTGCCATCTTGATTCTCTTATATAATTATTCACGAATTGAGCAATCTCACGGACATGAATGGCATGAGACAAATCAAACAAACAGATCGATTGCTTGTAATTTATATATAGGCGATCATCACTGACATGAATGGCATGAGACAAAATGGAATCGTACAGTGGCACAGTGCAAGATATTATATAAGGCTCGGAGACCTATATGCATAGCTAATTAACTCGATCGTGTGTCTTCATTCTATGATATATGATCCACGCGTAGTTAATAATTAAGAGAGGCCCTAGTTTTAGCTACTTATATTAGCAAGATGGGATTATTACTGAGGGTTAATTTGGATCCACTTAACTAGAGCTATCAAGCTAATTTTCCAAACACTAACAAAACTATTCAGCTAGCTGCCTCCACTCAACTAATTAATCACAGCTAACCATTAGTTCTAGCTAATCAAACAAGGGCCTTGGTATATCAAAAATCCTCTGCCTTTGGCTTCCATAAGACTCAAACTTGTGGCAATATAATCTAAGTGGTACAAGTGGTGGTGTGAGATTGAAGGACCGAAATGGCAAATAGAGTGGGAGAGAGAGGGGAGATTAATGGGAGTCGCGATGAACTTTTTTTTGGCCACAGAAGAAACTCGGTCTATATCCCTAATCGACCCACGAGACTAGCTTTCTCCTAGGAAACACCAAGATCAGGTAGTCATTGACTATAAATAAGAATGATATTAAGAAAGTCCAGAAGCAACAGGGAATTGAAGCAAAAAAAAAAAAAAAAGAAAGAATCGATGCAAAGTCGAGTCAAACGCCTTGGAGGACTGGATGATTCAACCTAGGACTCACTCTCCAACAGGGGACGACAGAAACCTTTAACAAATCTTTTGAAGGATATCCTTGGTCCTGATCGATCACCAGATACTCCGACCCGAGAACATGTGTTCTAGTAAGAGAAACCCGAGAAAAACTCCATGAAATAAGTTTCATCGGCCTCATATTTGGACATACGTATCCACATGAGCATTTTGATACAAACATGGAGAAATAGACCGTACCGGATGTTCATGTAAAAGACAACTGGAAAATGCTCATGTGGATGTTCTGACTCGCCTTAGCGGCGCTCTGGGGAAAATGCGTTGGAGAAAGGGGGTCCTCGGTACAACATAGGGCATGATGTAGCTCTACTGCAGTGTGCTAGGTATCCTGGTATGTGTTTTATTTTGTCCCCCTGGAACCCTGCATTAACATACATAATATGCATGCGTACTCTAAGTAGTAGCTTGGAGGATTCTTCGGTTTGTCTCCATTATCCATTCACATTATAATCATGCATCATCTCGATTCGACGTGCCTTGCATTGCTGGGAAATCACGTTCGGCTAGTTGCTTAACACTGCACGCTAGGTAGCCCCACGCACTATCCATCCGTATGTGTCATGCACGTCGTTAATTCATTGGTGGTGCATCGGCTATGCGCAGTACGCGTGATGATAGCCGTACCGTACTGTCTCCAAATAAAATATATGTTTTATGAAGTACTACCACTACCACTACGGGAATCCCATATTTTGCAGTGCGTGAGACTTTTTGCCATGTGCCACAATGAAAGCCCACGGCAAAGATTGACTTTGCCGTGTGCTTTTTTTTTGCACGCGGTGTACTTTGTTTTGACACACGGCAAAGCCATGGTTTGCCATGTGTTTTTTATTTCGCACATTTGAGGATAGAATCATAACTTGCCAATTCATCTATGACCCTATACCAAATAGTTCAGCTCCGTGGCAATCTTGTGTTTGGTTTCTCTTCCCTCCTGCACTGTCACAGTTGCTCTTATTTTCTTTTCTACCTCTACTGTCCATTCCTTCTCCTCTACAATGTTTAGGCTATAGAAAAGATGACCTACAATCCCAAACCCACGCAACCTAAGACCTTGGTTTGGCTTTGCATTAGGACATTTGGACGCTATGTGGCATGTTTGTTTACATCCGTAATAGACGGATGGGTTTGTGCATTGAGACTTGTGATGGCCAATCTGGTGACAATTGTAACACATCATACCTTGCACAGGATTGTTAGGCATCATCTCCTTCTCCGGCCTCCTGAGCTCCTCTTTCCTATCGTGCTCCCACTTCTGCGACTGGTGTTGATGGTCACCACCCCTTCTCCGCTCCTCTTGCTCTCTGTTGAGTTTGTGACAAAGATCCTCTTCCGTCATCTGGCGTACCTCCCTTCCATTCCCCAACTCCCCTTGTCGCTTCATTCCCGCATGCCCCATCTGTCTCTATCCACATCCATTGGGACGTTGATTCACCGGGAGGTTGAGTTTCTCTCTCCCAGTTCTTACTCTTACATACCTCTTCCTTCCATCCTTGATCTGTTTGCCATCTCTTCCATCCCAACCCGTATCTCTATCATCTATCATCTACTCTCTCTGATCCCTACGCAGATCTCTCGACTCCCTTCGGAAAACCCGTTGGTCTCTCCCTCCCTGAACCGCCGTCGACTTCGTCCCTCATACCATCGCATCTCTCAAGCTCAGAGTAATCTCATCACCAAATGAACCCTTGTGCTCTCTGATGAACTCTCCAACCGGGGAATGCTTGCGCCGTAAAAAGGGGAACACATCTGGTGCTATCATGAGGTGTCATCGGAGATGCGGTGGAACGTTGTCACGCCGCCATGTATCCCTTTGTTTCAGCAAGTCCTCCCCGTCGCGAGCTCCATTGCCCTCCATCATCGGTAGATCCCCGTCACCAGGGTGGCTCGGGAGACCCCCTCCCCTACTTTGGTGATCGCTGGACTTTCTCTCTCTAGTCATGTTTCTCTCTCTAGTCGTGTTTCTCTCTCCAGTTGCCTTTCCCCTCCTCAGCCTGAGCCACAGTCTTCTAGAGCTCTGAGTTTATCCTTGTTGCAATTCACATGGAGCCTTGAACCTCATATTTTCCTTTCAATAAATTGACAGATCGACTGAAGCTGATCCAAGCATCCAACCTGACTTTTGCTTTGGTTATGTGCTTCCAGTGCATATAGAGTTTGTGTTGCATGTTCTATTTCTGCAAGGTTTGTTTGGGATATAGTCCTTATTTCCCATTGGATAATTCCTTTTAGCTCCAATTCACAACCGTACCCCTTCTAGTAGTCGACATTCTAATCGTTCATTCTCTATCTAGGAGCTAGCTAGCTGATTCTCTAAGGTGGGAGAAGGAAAGGAATGACCCCTTGCAAGTTTTCCTCTTTGAAAATGAGCTCCTTGTAATAAACCCTGTTTCTCTACTATACCGCCAATGCATATCAACTAAAATGAATGTTTTTAGTCAGTACATTGCAATATATATCTACAAAGTCTGAGAATCGACAGTACAAATATTTAATGGTTATCAACTGTCGTTTGGTTTGCCCTTCTGTGCTATTGTACGTAGAGAGTACATATATACATACATAAATTATTGAAGTTGGCATATGGCGTATACGACGGCAATTGTTGTTGCGATATCAACAATAGTGCAACAATGCAAAAGGAATCAATGAGAGAGAAAGCAAGCTGTTGTTGTACAATAATTATGATCTCTCGATAAGCACAGTATGGTGTAGTTGAGACTTTGATGCACGGTACATACGCTCATTGTATGATTGTACCTTTGTACATGGACGGATCACTGCTGAAGCCACTATGAACTAATTGATGGAATGTACCCCTGTATACATATATGCATGCTTATAGATAGATCGAGAGTACAATGCACTAAAGAAACATACAGCAAATAAATTGAAGCCCATCATAGGCATTAATGCATGGCCAGCAGGGTGTACTATACTGGAGAGGCGTACTTGCATTTCGGCGAGTTCTTTTCATTCACAGGCCCACTGCATATACGCAGACTGTGCTTGCTGCAAAATAGACTCCACATGCTTATACGAATACGATGACAGGTACAAGCATTATATTCATTTACGTACTAACAGCGTATGTAGAGACCCACACAATGATTAATATTATTTTGACACGAAGATCGAACTTAACACCCAGGTCGACCAGTTTGCTTTGCCAGATGCAGCTAGCCTTAATGTTGGTTTTATCATGCATAGTGATTTCGTTTGGTTACAGATCGAGATGGCAATCCTTTGATGTAGTACGGCTAGGACTAGCTAGGATCGTCAGTGTGCGAACTTAATGTTGATTTTGGCTATTTCAGTAGTAATATGTAAAGGATAAGAATACAGAACAAGCCTCACACGGGGTACACAAAAAGACAAGAGCACAAGAATCTTAGCTAGTTTGGCTGCCTCCAGCCCGGCAGGCCCCATGCATAAACGATCCATGTGGTCGATCTGATCGTCATGAGAGACATGCATATGGATCTCCCCGAAGCAACCTATACTACCGCGCATGCAGTACTGCTAGCTACGGAAATGAGAGCAACCCGGCCGTGTGTGTGGGCTGGAAAAGGAGACAGCAGGTCACAAGACAAAGGCATCACACAAGCATCGTATCAACTTTATTTATTATAGCATGGGAGACTAAACTATCTCATATGTTGACTCATCGGAGCGAGACAGACAGATAGTTGGTTGAAAGCAGTGACGTGTGCTATCTGCTGCCTCGTCGATCAAACAAGTGAAGAGACAAATTAAAGGCCAAAAAGTGGTGGTTGAGGAGTGCAAGCTATCACACATGTATAGTGGTACTACGATAGATATATGCATCCATCATATTCCTCTCTCTCTCCCTTTTCTGTAGCATGTTTACTAATGCCCTATCGTATATACACATATTCAACTGCAAATCATGCCACGCGTATTTTCTCTTTTAGATGAGACCGTGTTTAGTTCTGTGAAAAGAGACGAAAAGGGTGAAAACTTTATGTATTGGACGGCATGAATAATAATAAAATTTAACTTATGGCCTCTCTTTCACCAACTGTAGATGCATACATCTATTAAACTCATTGCCAATAGTGGGACGCTAGGATTAACTTTAAGGATATATAGAGTCGTCTTCACAGTCGTTAATATATATATAAATGCATGAGAGATACTGTATGTGTTAGTTCGTACCATATATAAAATCAATATTTATTAACTGCTGATAATCACTCGTCAAATCTGAGATTCGTTGTTGATAGAGACGCAGTCAAAATTGCACAAGTTTGACAATCCATTTTACTGAATTGGTCATGATGCATAGACTAAATACTATTTGATATATAGTTGTGGTCTTGTGGGTGTACGCCAGCACGCATGCACATGCATATATACAAGCTAGCTACTGGAGCAAACTGTGATCTTAATTTCCAAACTGTTTGCTCCCCAATTAAGCATCTGATATGGAGTAGAATTTTAATTAGTTGATTAACTTGTCCAGTCATAGATACTACTTCCCCCGATCCAAATTATAGGTCGTTTTGACTTTTCTAGGTTCATAGATTTTACTATGAATCTAGACATAGCGTTTATCTAGGTGCATAACAAAGATAACGAATCTAAAAAAAGTAAAAACAATCTATAATTTGGAACCAACCTAGTAGTAGCAAATAAGTGCATGCATGCAGTAGCAATCCTTTATTTTTAGATTAAATCAGCAAAAAAGAAAAACTAAGCACACCCACCAACACCGTACCTAAGCAAACGTACAAGTAATTAAGCTTCAATTGATGGGTCGAGAAGACTCCCTTCTCTCATGCTCTACTGCTAGCACTTCGTCTACTAAGCTAGCTAGAAGATCCCTTCGATCAATTCATTCCTCATAAATATGAAATGCTATGCTACTCACAAATTAAAGTTAAATAATCCACTGGTGGGTTATACAATTATTAAATATATATATTTGTATATGTGTCACATCATCACATATGGGATTGGACCATTGGCGCTCGCTACTAGCAAGCTACGCAAACAACAAAAAACCCAGCCTGCCAGCTGCTTCTCCAACTTGGCATGCGCTACTGACTACTAGTCGCAGCAGCAGCATCACTAGTCGTCGTGTACTAGTACCATCAGCTACTACATCTGCCCTCTGGCCTATAGCAAGCAGCAGCAATGGAGGAAATGGCCAAGTACTACTGGGGCATGTTGAGCGCAACAAGGGCTGGTGCGGCCACTAGCAGCCTCCGTTCCTGGCCGCCGCCGGCGCATGGCAGCGGCGGCGGAGAGCCGTCATGGGAGGAACTGGCCTTCGCCCGGGACGCGGCGGGCCACCTCGGCGGCTGCGTGTGGCCGCCGCGCTCCTACACGTGCACCTTCTGCCGCCGGGAGTTCAGGTCCGCGCAGGCGCTCGGCGGCCACATGAACGTGCACCGCCGCGACCGCGCTCGCCTCCGGCAGTGCGCCTCGCCGGACCACGATGACGTCGTCCAGGCCGACGCACACAAGCAACAGTCAATCGCCCCTCCCCCTGCGGATCACCAGCTTCTGCAGCTGCAGGAATCTCCCCTTTTCAGGGCCAAGGCAGTATTAATCTCTGGCCCTAAATCTACCTGTGATCAACCTTCATACATATCAACCATCGTCAAGGAGAGCAAGAAGAAGGTAGTCGTCCCCATACCTGCAGCGGCAGTGGAGAGCAAAGAATCTCCTCCAGAAATCGATGAGGAGGGGGAGAATATTGTGGCGGAGAGAAGGAAGCGAAGGAGAGTCAATCAGCAGTCAGAGGCGCTGCTGCCTGTCTTCTTCCTGCAGCCCCTGGCATCATCCAAAGAAGTTGAGCACGGTGCGAATAAGGTACCCAAATCAATCACAAGCCCTAGTAGCCCCAATTCTCTTCCTGTTGCAGGCCGCCAAGAATTGGATCTGGAACTCAGGCTTGGAACTAGTCCTAAAGTGGCGTGAATGTACATGCATCCCTCCCTAATTTCCCTGCAGTTTCATCTCTTATAGCTTTCTCTCCATGCGAGTGTGTGCGTGCACAACTGAATCATATACGTAATTGATCCTTCGTGATCGATGAGAACTTTGATTTTCAGTTGTTCTTTCCTCTCTCTTCTCGATTAATTTGTCTCTAGGTTTCTTTGGCGATCCATCATCTGCATGATGATGTTCTTGATTTTATCGATCGAAGCCTATATATACACCTTTGGCCAAAGTTCTTGTTGTAAAAGCTCATGTATGTTAATTTTCTGATGATCCAAAAATCAAAAGAATTGATACTATACGTAGCACCTCTCATAATATTTCCTGACTACATATATAGCTCGATGCTAAAAAAAAGAGACTACATATATAGCTCGATTCATATGATTGTAAATTTGGAACCTTTTCGTTTTCCTTTGATGCCTGGTGTACATATTTGCTAATTATTACCCCCAAATTATCCGTTGATGGTCGCTAGCATTTTTCCCTTTTGCCTTTTGTTCATAATAACATATATACTCAAGTTTCTTTTGTCAAGATCTATACTTAAGCATAATTCAAGTAATTATCACTTTTTCTAAAAAAAGGAACAATAAGGTACAATGCTCCAAAAAAACAAAGATCGAGAAACGTGATGCTTGGGAGCCCATAGAAAAGATTATTTCAAATTGGAACGACAAGTATATGTGTAAAATGATTAATTCACATTACATGTCCAGTGCTATAGAATATCCTTTCGTCACCACGCCATTTTTCCAAATACCTCCTCTGACAATAAAAGTAAAACTCATATATGAGTTTAGTTTGTTCCCAGGTCCAGCTTATTAGCTATTCTCATAAGAAATATACATGGTTCATTAGATATATATATGTGGTTAGATTATTCATGCATATATATGCATGGGTGGTAGCTAGCTAGAATTATATATATGTTGTCAATATAAATAATTATATATTGTCAATATAAATTATCACACACTAACTAGAACCAAATTGGTGGGTACATGTTTGCCTCTGAATCAACCGAGGTATTTTGGGCATTGGTCTGCTAAGCTGGTCCTTGATTTCCCCTTGAAGCTTCAACTAAGCAAACTTAGCCTAAGGCTTTGCTTCTTATTCTAGCTCAGATCACATGCAGACAGTAGACAGGGCAAAGTGGCCATCTGTTCTTGTCTTTTGCGCTACATCCCTATGGAGCAAGGGCGCTGCAAGGAATATAATGTTTCTCATTTATATTATATCATAACAAGATTATACAGATAGAAAGGTGGCTGCATATATATAATTACACTTGTGTTATTATTATTAGTATACACTGCTCTTGCTTACTAATGATGTAAGCGCATTATATTTACACTTGTGTTATTATTATTAGTATACACTAGTGTACAGAGAAAATGTTTGCATTGATCAGATGAGTAGCGACAGAGGGAATGAACAACCGAGCGTTGATGATGATGTATCATGCATGGGAGTATATATGAGACTACTGCCACCATTGTCTTGGTCTTGTCTGCCCAGAGAGAGAGGGGGGAATCATATCGATCTGTGCGACTGCAAAGATGCGGTGGGGCACCTTGTTTGTATTATTCCATGCATGACTGTACGTATCTCTGCTTATTCTGAGCTGTGCTGGAATGTGTCAGTGGCACATATTGTGAGTGGGTGAGATTATGCCAGGCCCCTTGTGAGACATGCATCTCTGCAGTCTCTCTGCGAGTGCATAATATACAGAGTAAGTTCCTTAATTACATGCTATTGAAAAATACAACCCATCCCTTATGTGTTATTGGAAAATAGTTCATCGCTTGTATGCCATTGGTTATAATTTTTTATCCCTTATATGCCACTGCCGTTAAAAAAGGCTAACGGAGCCGTTAGATAGAAGGGCAAAATGACTATAATACCCCTAACTAGAATGGAACAATAATGAGCTAATGCTGAAAGTATGTAAAATGGGTCATGCAGAGATATATGAAATAAAAAAATCATTCTAACTAGGGGTATATTGCTCTAACAATAAATTTTATTTATTTTATATATCTATATATATGACCCATTTTACATAGTTTCCAATGTCATCTCATCATTGTAGTTGATTGGAATGGCATGACAAGGATGAAATGTCATAAATATGTTTCATTCTAACTAGGGGTATTATGGTCTTTTCACCCTTCTATTTAACGGCTCCGTTAGCCTCTTTTAACGACAATGGCACATAAGGGATAAAAAATTATAACCAATGGCATAGAAGGGATG
Organism: Urochloa ruziziensis; assembly: GCA_015476505.1. Lineage (NCBI taxonomy): Eukaryota > Viridiplantae > Streptophyta > Magnoliopsida > Poales > Poaceae > Urochloa > Urochloa ruziziensis. Next base: position 7,844,347 of record CM027119.1, on the reverse strand, counting down.
AAATATTTTCCAATAGCACATAAGGGATGGGTTGTATTTTCCAATGGCATATAAGGAATTGACTCTAATATATAAGCATGCTCCATCTCTCTTTTTTTCAGCTATCCGCTCTGGGCTTTATTATGCATGCACATACTCTTGGTCTGGATAGCTCTACTTATTCCTGCATAGAATAGAATTAGCTTAATTACTCTTGCATTGTAGTAGGCATGTAGCTAGCTAGGATCATTTACCTACAATTATTTTGCTTACTTTAGTATAATGTCAAGTGAGGAATTCAATATATATGAAAATCATATGTGCATATGGGTGGATTTTACTTCGTTGAATAATTAACTTGTTATCTATAAATAATACGAGTGACATATATACACCCAGTGGTCGGAGATGTTTACAGAATACAGATGGAGTGCACTTTGATTGATGGGGAGTATATTAATTCAGAGATTCAGTAAGCTGGCAGTTAAGTTGATAGGGGGAGTGTGTGTGAAGCACATGCATAGCGTACAGCCGGCCGGATATATATTATATGCCCCCAAAATATTACTATCGATGAGCCCGGCCTTGATGTAGTACATATATATGTGTGTCATTCTCTTGTTCTTTCACTATTGGTTAGGTAAACTCCTAGTGGATAGTATTTATTAAGCAATGAGTATATTATTATTGCTATATCATATGGAAGCGTCTCCTATTCAAATGATTGAAAATGATTCTCTCTCAATCACCATCTCCCACCGTTGGATCAAAATCGGATGGTCTCTCTCCCCTGCCTCCTCTTGCTTATCTTCTTCCCAAACCTCTCCTTCCTCCTCCCCACCGATGCTGCCGGCCCCAACCTCTCCCGCCGCCGCCCAGCCCCTCCCCCACCCCTCCGGCGCAGGCAGGCTAGGGCCTCGCCGCCCTGCCGTGCCGCCGCCCGCCGGAGCTCCGCGCTGCCGGACGTGCACCGTCGCCCCCGCCTCTCCTTGGCCCAACCGCCTGCTCCCACCGCTCGGGCTGCCACCGACCACCACCGCTTGTCATATTTTTCAATGCATATCAACCAATCATTCTTTTTTTAACGAACCGCACAAGATAGTGCGCATTTCATTGATATAGCAGAAAAAATACAAGACTACAACCCTGGGAGGCTATAGTCAGAAACAAAAACAAAAGGAAGACAAAACAAGTGACTCGTCCGGTTGGATTGGGATGTCAACACGGATATACACACAACATCACAGCCGGTTGGATTGAGACATCAACACGGCCGCAATACCCCTACTCATCAAGGCAGCAAAAAGAAGCCGGATTGAAGTATGAGCACAACTCCCCCAACTGACTCTCTCAATCGCCAAACCTCCCACGGTGGCCTTGTGCCAACGCAGGCCTAAGGGAAAGTGGACAGCACCACACCAAGAAACCCGCCGCCATGCGTGACTCACACTACTACAGAAACGACTTTTAGTACCGAGCCGGAAGGCGTATTTAGTACCGGTTGTGGAACCGGTACTAAACTTTTGAGACTAAAGTGTCTCGTCGTTTAGTACCGGTTCCACAACTGGTATTAAACGGTGCACGTTAATACCGGCTGGTGTAACCAGCCGGTACTAAACGACTTTACGCCAAAAAAAAAGGGAAAAAATATTTTAAAGTGACGGTTTGTACTCCACGGGTCACAAGTCACGCGAATTTTTCACGCGTAAATGCGCGAACGCGGCCGCGAGGATTCGAACCCACGACCTCTGGCCTCGCGCGTAGCTTTCTTACCATCCCACCTATGCATCACTTGTGATTGAGTGAGAGATGCATTCCTTTTAAAGTAACTCATGGAGACCCATTTAGTCCCGGTTTGTAACACAAACCGGTACTAAATGACGCGTTTTAGTACCGGCTAGTGTTACAAACCGGGACTAAAGTGGCACGCCATTTTAGTACCGGATTGTTACACTAGCCGGTACTAAAACGCGCCATTTAGTACCGGTTTGTGCTACAAACCGGGACTAAATGGGTCTCCGAGGCTTCCAATGTTACAAACTGGTACTAAATGGGTCGGTGACCATTTTAGTACCGGGTTTTAGACAACCGGTACTAAATGACAAGGGATTAAAGGTCATTTTTCTTGTAGTGTCATTGCCGTGATGCCGCTGCACACCAGACACCTCCTGATAGGGTAAAAACATCAAATCCAGACCTCTCGCGCACGAGGGCCTAGCCCCTCCCGTCGCATGACACCACTGCTCTCGTCGCAAGCCGCATGCGGTTGGCTTCTCTGGAGTGCTTTTTTGTCACATTTCGGTTTACACGAGAAAGTGCATGTGTTTGTACCTACTTTCCTAGAGGGCTCTGTAATAACACACAATGTGGGTAGGTTTTTTTACGCTAGACGGTCGTTATTCATTACGGTCCATACATCTCAGCCCAAGATGCACAGTTAAGTCTATTCGCACTGCGTTGACAAGAACCGAGAAGACATAAATGTACTAGTGTTATTTCGCACCGGCATGTTCACTACTACAAAGACCATTAACCAAAGCGGCGTAAAAACTTCATCCGCACCGCCGTCAGCGCCGCTTCCCTTTTACCGATGACAATAAGGGGGTTATCCTAAGCGTTTATTTACCCGCTTTCAATGACTGATTAAACGTGTCGGCGTGCTGCGCACCGCTTAGAATGACTTCTTATTCGGATCGGTTTGTTTAGCATCGGAGCGTTTAACTACGTATACTAATCGGTTCGTTTAGCGCCGCGTAGTGTTATTAATCTATTGCTACCGGTTTAGTTAATGCCGGTTAGGATGATGGCACACACGTTTAAAAAACATGTTTGTTCAGTCATTTGATCTTGAATGAATACTAGCTAGTTATATATGGATCGTTATGAACGAATTGCACACACAACAGATTCACATTCCACTGAATGTGAACATGTACGTGCTAGACGTTCACAACAAACACAGAATCTAGCGGGTACCCACTCAAGATCAATACAATTCATTTCATCACTTAGCAGTCCATCACTAGAGAGTTCATCAAGACCAAGTTCACTAGATAGCACTTTAACTTCATCACTAGAGAGTCTAATTAACATATATATAGTAGTGTAGATATAACATAAATCACAAATTCAACTAGGCCAGTTCATCTCACATAACACAGAAGGACTAAACAACTAGCTCGTGGTAGCATAATTAACAAATGACGGTGCCTAGCTAAACGGACCAAAATGGGCAATTCGTTCATAACGACAAAAAAATGTAATCCCACGACGCTTACACGTCGGACTACACTGCTATTGCAGTGGTGGAGCTCATTCTGGCAACGGTCTGGCACCACCGTTGCCGCTACCATCCCGGCGGAGGTCATGGTCGAAGGGGGGCAGCGGCACCTGGTGGAGAAGTTGCGGACCAGATCCGCGACAACACGGGCCAGATCCATTGTATTCACATTATTTATGTTGTATTTCACATTAAGTGATGTAATGTAATGCACTCTGTTATATTTCTCTCAATTAGCGAAGTATTCGTGCAATTGGACACAATATCTCGAATTAAGTAGATAATGACGAGTAGTAGTTTTGGTTACATTATATTCTATATATGTTGTTGTGGCAGAACCACCTCAAATTATGTCAGCTCAAGTGCATTGTCCCTTAGCTAATGCAAGCAGTACAGCACACTCGCACTTCAAGTGACATAACCGTGTAGTTGCTGTCGGGTAACTCCCGATTACACCACTGATCACATTGTCGAAACCAATACGAGGCAAGTCTCACTCCACGATGAGCACAGATGATTAACGAGTCACAAATTTTACAACACAGTACACGTGGATTTAATTACAAAACAGTACATGATAAAAAGTTATTACAACACCGAGTTTTAAAGCACAGCGGAAGTTTTTAAACATCTCGAGTCTACGACGATAGCATAACATAATAATGCACAGGTAGCCCAGCCGGCATTATCACTCTCTCGGCTCCACACCCTGCGAAGCCGGAACAAACTGCAACTGGAAGCCCTCAGGAACACCAAACGGAAAGGCTTCAGCGACCTGCTCGGCTACGCTAGACTCAGACTCTGAAAAAGGGGAACACAAGCAGGGTTGAGTAATTTAATACTCAGCAAGACTTACCCGACTTTAGGTTTACTAAGACTCCTAGCATGCAAGGCTTTTGGCTGGGTTTTTGTTTTGCCAAAAAGAAGCAACTAAATAGATCCTTACTTTCAAATTTTAGCATCCAAGTTTTAGTTGAGCTATTTAATCTAAGTAAGCATTTATAAAACTTTTTCAAAGAGAACAAATACTTGATTAAATTCAAACAGCATATAACCATCACCATAATTCAAGTTCTTAACTAGCGATGCTGCCCAGTGATCAAGAGCTCAATACCGTGAGTACGGCGAATCGATTCGGTTTTATACCTTGCAAGGTTAACCTACCCACACGGCACAAGCGAACCCGGTCGAGCCGCTCATGCCAGCCGTTCCTTCAGCCAACACTAAATACTTGACCTACCCTGCGACCCTCAAGTACCAGTCCTCACCGATACCAACGACGGGTCAGCCATGAGTTACTTCTCTAACCAGTACATGAATAGGAAGTCAGGCATAGTTCAACATACCAGTGTGAGCTAAAGTACATAAGTTACCAGTTTCAACTACCTCTTACTCCCAGCATGTGAGGTAGTACAATTCAAACTTGATCCCAGAGCCAACAACGAACGGCCTTAAATGACACAGGCGGAGCTACACCATTCCATTCCTTTTCCTACCAACACTCTCCGCCCGGTCCAAACTTTTTCCAGTTAACTGACATGCTGAACAAAACTTGCTGAAAGTAACCAACTTAGCTTCTCGTGAGTAACAGACAATTACTCGACTTCTACCGTTTAACCAGCCTAGCAATTCTATCGACCTACACATACTAGTAAAAACTCTGGGTTTCCTAAGGAGCATGCAACTAGGTTTTCAGCCAACTCCTATGAAAACTTAAATGCATAAGGTAAAAACTTTGTAAAGTAAATAATTTAATTTGCGGCTGCGTTAAAAAGGTTGGATGCTCCGGTGCTTGCCTTCACTGGCCTTGGGCCCTTCCGAGTCTTGGCTCGGGTCTTGCTCAGCTTCAGCAATTAAAACTTCGAGCTCTTGCGGCTCGGCTTCAGGCTCAGGCACCAGATTATAAACCCCGTCAGCTAGAACGTTCTCTACATGAAGATGCACATGTGTGAGCTTAGAACAACAATTGGAAAAGATACAATAATTAAAATGCAGCAATTCAATTATACAGCTTAAGTACAAACACAGATATGCACAAGAAAGCATAGGAAAAGTTGCTAAAACCATTTTTAGAATTTTATAGAGTAAGTGCATATCTCTTTAAGCAAGATTAACCTATCACTAAGAAAGAAAAGATAACAACAGATTCAAACTTAAACTGAGATCACCAAAATTATCTATGAAACATTTCATTAACAAAAAGACATTTATAGAACCACTAAACACATAAAGAAAAGGGTTATTTAGCAACAAAATAACTAAACAAGCTTACACAGGTTAACTAAAACACAAAAACTTCTCTGGGTAACTTTATCTTAAGATTACCACTGAAATTTTTCCAACATTTTATTCTAACAGAAACTAATTATTTTGAAAAAGACAAAAAGACTAGAAATCTACCAAAACAATAAACAGCAACAAGATTATGCACAAAAATGCAAAACTTCACAGAAACACTAACTAAACACTAACACAGATTTACCATGATTTATTGAGCTCAAAAACAGTTTTACAAGCATTTTTAACAGCACCAACAAGTTGATTATGGAGAAAAAGCTTAACTTAAACTACACAGACAGCATGCATCCCAAAAATTTACTGTGCTCACAAAAACACATATTAGAGCTACTGTGATTTTCTCAAAATTTTTATATATGCATAACTATTTATTTTGACATAAAGCTAATAAACTAAACAAAACATCTACACAGAAAATAACAACTTAACAATATGATTTTATATTTTTCTACTGTAACCCAAGATGCAACAAGCTCAACAAAATTAGTTTCACAAATTTTCCACTTTCCTATGATTTACTATGCATTTTACAAGAAATACATGCATGCAGAAATTAAAAACAAAGAAAACCCGAAAACACGTTTTCCTTTAGGCCCCTGGATCTAAAAGATCTATTACCAACCAGCCCTTTCTTCACAGATCAGTCCTTGGATTTTTCACTTAAGCCCTCAGATCTTTTCCCACTTAACACTTAAGTCCAACAATCTTTCACAACACCCCCTAGAACTTCTCCTCCTTCTAATTGAAGGTCCCTGGCCTTCTCCTTCACGTACAGCAGGAAGCTGCCGCCGTAGACCAGCCAGGGCTCGCCGGAGAAGAGGCCGGAGGCGCGCCGGAGTTGCTCCTCACCCTCAGGACCCCACGCCGCGCTTCATGGCCAAGAAAAACTCCAGGATTAGAGGGCGCATAGGGGCTCTCCATGAGCAGACCAATCGGTCCCAGAATTGAATTGGATTTAGCTGACTTTGAGCATGAAAAAGAAATAGCTAGAGTTTGAGATCCTGGAGTTCTTCATGGTTTTTGAAGAGTTCAAACTACCAGCTTTCAAACCATGAACTTTTTTTGGTTTGGGTAGATTGAAAAATAAAAGTTATGGAGCCCTAAATTTGGCTAATGGCTGCTGTCAGGAAAAAGACTTAGCCAATTTCAGGAGTGCTGGAAATCAGCAGTTTGACCAACATTTGACCAAGAATTTGAGCAATTAAAAGATGTCTTTGCTCAAAACCAAAACTTCTAGCTGAAAGTAGATAGTTCACTAAGGGATTTTCAAATTGGCCAAAAGCCACTTGTTTAAACATTTCTAATTTTAAACAAGCCCCCAAAAGGGTTAAAAGGAAAAGGTTTAACTTAACCAAAATTTGAATTCAAAGGAGTTTAAAAACGAAATTTGACTTTTGGGAGTCCATTCAAACTTGATACTCAATACATAAACATGATGAGCACCACAAACTTTGTACAAAAGGTAGATGTGCAATAGAAAAATTCTAAAAGTGACACGGGGTGTCACAGCCCTCCCCCCTTAAAAGAATCTCGTCCCGAGATTCCGGTGTAAAGAGAGAGTGTAGAATTTGGATACCTTAATGCAGCATCTAAAAACTCTGGATACTTGGATTTGAGATAAGATTCTTGTTCCCATGTTGCTTCTTTGTCAGAGTGATGAGTCCACTGAACTTTATAAAATTTAATGGACCGACTCCGAGTAACTCTTTCAGTAGTATCCAAAATCTTGAAAGATTGTTCCTCATATGATAGGTCAGGTTCAAACTCAATTTCTTCATGAGCAATACCTTCAATAGGAACCCTAAGACATTTCTTTAGTTGAGATACATGAAAGATATTATGAATAGCTGCAAGTTTGGACGACAGTTGTATCTGATAAGCAACTGGACCACATTGTTTAATGATTTCAAAAGGTCCAATAAAACGAGGAGCTAATTTTCCTTTGACCCCAAATCTCTGAACACCTTTAGTTGGCGATACCCGAAGATAAACATGATCCCCAACCTTGAAAACTAAAGGTCTTCTTCTTTTGTCAGAATAACTCTTTTGCCGCGACTGAGCGGTCTTAAGATTTTGCTGAATAATTTTGACTTTATCCTCGGCCTCCTTAACCAAGTCTGGACCGAAGATTTTTCTCTCGCCAGTTCCCGACCAATTTAACGGTGTTCGACACCTTCGACCATATAGAGCTTCAAATGGTGCCATTTTCAAACTGAATTGGTAGCTGTTATTGTAAGAAAATTCAGCTAAGGATAAACTTTTGTCCCAACTCTTCTTGTAATGAATGACACAAGCTCTGAGCATGTCCTCCAAAATTTGATTCACTCTTTCGGTTTGTCCATCGGTCTGAGGATGATAAGTCGAACTTCGAATGAGTTTAGTGCCCAATAACTCATGCAGTTGTTTCCAAAAGCGAGCTATAAATGGTGAACCTCTATCTGAAATGATAGTTTTTGGAACTCCATGTAAACGCACAATTTGATCTAAATAGATCTCAGCATATTGAGTTGCTGAAAAAGCATTGTTGACAGGAATGAAATGTGCTGACTTGGTGAGTCTATCAACAATGACCCATATAGAATCATGTTTCTGAGGGGTCAATGGCAAACCCACAATAAAATCCATACTTATGTCCTCCCATTTCCATGAAGGTATGGGCAGTGGTTGCAAAGTTCCACTGGCTTTCAAATGACTAGCTTTCACTCTTTGACAAGTATCACACTCTGCTACATATTTAGCAATTTCCCTTTTCATTCTGGTCCACCAAAAATTTTCTTTCAAATCTTGATACTTTTACTGCTCCCTGGATGAATAGAGAATTTAGAAAGATGTGCTTCATCAAGAATTTTCTTCCTAAGCTCATGATCTTTAGGAACTACTAGCCGATTATTGAACCTTAGAACTCCATCCTCGTCTTGACGAAAACATTTATACTTGCCATCATTCTCAGCTAGCTTTTGCTTAATGATCTATACTCCTTTAGATTTAGACTGAGCCGCGACAATCTGATCTTGCAAAGTAGGTTGAATCAAAAGGTGATTCAAAGTACCCTGTGGAATAATTTCCAAATTTAATTTGTCCATCTCTTTAGCAAGAGTGGCATTTTGGGGTCTCAAAGATATAAACTGACAATTACCCCTGCGGCTGAGTGCATCTGCAACTACATTTGCTTTGCCTGGATGGTAATGAACTTCTATTTCATAATCTTTAATCAACTCCAACAATCTTCTTTGCCTCATATTGAGATCAGCTTGAGTAAAAATATACTTGAGGCTCTTGTGATCTGTATAAATATTGCAATGAGTACCCATAAGATGGTGCCTCCAAATTTTTAAGGCATGTACCACTGCAGCAAGTTCAAGATCATGTGTCGGATAATTCTTCTCATGAGGTCGAAGAGCTCGAGAGGCATAAGCAATAACTCGATTTTCTTGCATAAGAACACAACCAAGTCCTATGCCTGATGCATCACAATAAACATCGAAAGCCTTGGAAGTGTCAGGTTGAGCAAGAACTGGGGCGGATGTCAGGAGTCTTTTCAAAGTATGGAATGCTTCCTCACACTTGTCACTCCATTTAAATTTTTCCCCTTTCTTCAGAAGCTCAGTGATAGGTTTGGCAATCTTGGAGAAATCTGGAATAAAGCGACGGTAATACCCCGCCATTCCAAGAAAACTTCTGATTTGATGGACAGACTTAGGAGGTTCTCAATCTAGAACTTTTTGCACATTCACTGGGTCAACGGCAATACCATCACCGGATACAGTGTGACCCAAAAATTTCACACTCTTCAGCCAAAACTCGCACTTGCTGAACTTAGCATAGAGCTTATGATCCCTTAATCGCTGAAGCACAATTCTGAGATGTTCAGCGTGCTCTTCCTCATTCTTGGAATAAATAAGAATGTCATCAATAAATACCATTACAAACTTGTCCAGCTCCGGCATAAAGACTGAGTTCATGAGATACATGAAATAGGCAGGAGCATTGGTGAGTCCAAAAGACATGACTAAATATTCATATAAGCCATATCGAGTGGAAAAAGCTGTCTTGGGAATATCACAGGGTCGAATCTTGATCTGGTGATAACCCGACCGAAGGTCAATTTTTTAGAACACTTTTGCTCCAGCCAATTGATCAAAAAGAAGGTCAATACATGGAAGAGGGTATTTATTCTTGATGGTAACTGCATTAAGGGGCCGATAGTCCACGCACAATCTCAAAGTATGATCCTTCTTTTTCACAAAAAGTGCAGGACAATCCCAGGGAGAAGAACTTGGTCGAATATAGCCCTTGTCAAGAAGTTCTTGTAGTTGAATCTTCAGCTCTGCTAGTTCATTGGGCGGCATACGGTACGACCTTTTTGGAATTTGTGCAGTACCGGGCTGCAACTCAATTACAAATTCAATATCCCGATCGGGTGGCATTCCCGGAAGATCATTAGGAAAAACATCAGGAAATTCATTTACGACCGGAATATCTTCTAATTCTACTTGGATCATAGCAAAGGTGCAATTATCTGGAGAAGGTGTGGATGGCAAATAAAGTGTGGAAACACCATGACTAGGGGAATTTATTTCAACACCCCGAGCTGATAAATCTAAGACAACTCTGTGTCTTTGCATCCAGTTCATACCCAAAATAATATCTATCCCCTGGTTATCCAGACAGATAGCTCAGTGTCAAACACTTTACTTCCAATCTGGAGAGGAATTGGTTTAGTCACCCGGTTGATAGCTATCTTCCCACCAGGACTGGATATCATATAATTACAATTTAACTGTGCCATTTGAAACCCACATTTTTCTATGCATGCCATACTGACAAAACTATATGATGCTCCAGAATCAAATAAAACAACAACAGGTTGATTTTTAACTTGAAACGTACCCGCCATGACTGGAGTGCCCTCTGGAATAGCATCAATGGTAGTGAAATTCACACGGCCTTGCTTAACCACCATTTGCTTCTTGTTCTGACGATTATTAGGCTACTGTCTGGGTGCATTATTTCCACCTTTGGGTGGTGCTCTGCATTCCTTAGCAAAATGTCACAGCTTCCCGCAATTATAACATGGAAAATTATGGGCACGTCCCTGTTGTTGAGGTGGAGGTGCACGAGATCCTTGGCCTTGAGACTGTCCCTGAGCTTGATTTGGGCGGAGAACCCAATAACCTTGCTGTCCTTGCCTTTGCTGAGCAATTTGAGGAGCCTTCTGTGTGGTCCTTTGCTCCACTCGGAACCTCTGTCCGGAAGCATTAGATGATGCAGCTGGTCAGACGGCTGTCCTCTTTCGCGTCACGCACATAAAATATGAGTGGAATAAACCTTAAATCGAGAGGGAAAGTACTCGCCAAGTCAAAGCTCTAAACGTACGACAAAGACTCTGCGGCATGAGACTGAGACCAACGAGGCTAATCTACTCCGTAACAGGTCAACCACTCAGAAATTAAGGCTAGCGCAGAAAGAAAGGGAGTTGTAGACCAATAAAAACTTATATACAATAGTGACAATTCAAACATTGTTCAAACAATACTGGTTCGACCAAATACTACAAATACTTTATTTACATTGCAGGGTCACCAGCACCAGACGGGGCCGCTTCATCCGAGTCATCAACAACATCCTTGGACAGGACATTGGCGATGGGCTCGACTTCATGGAGTAGTCTGCCCACGTCGTCTTCAGAGGTGCCGGCAGCATACCCGCGGCCGAGTGGCTCCAGGTCTGACACCGGGAACAGCGATTTGAGAACCGCCAGGACATGACCACAGCTGGCCTGGCTGATGGAGCAGAGCTGCCTCCGGAAGTAGCGCGGGAGCGCCCGAACGCGGTCGAGGATAGAAGCTGAAGACGATGACGCCTCCGGCTCGATCTCCTCCGCCACCACTCGGATAGCGTCCTCCAGCGCTATCTTCTCGGTGCGCAGCGCCTCAGCTTCACCTTGCAGCCGGGCCACCTTGGCAGTGAGCTCTGCGAATTGGGACATTATCCGATATCGATAATCTACAGAAAGTTAGATCTGAATAATATTTTCACGTCTGACAGAAAAACAAACAAGGAAGAACATACCTCTGAGCTCGTGCACGGCCTGGGCCTCGTTGAGCTTAGCCTGCTCTACCTCCCCGCATAAATCGCGGGTGGTACGCTGGGCTTCCTCCAACTCAGCCTGGCGCTCTACCGCAGCAGCTTCGAGCTCAGCCACTCGGGCCACCAAAGAGTCGGCCTTAGCAACTGCAGAAGATAATTCTTGAATAACCGAGGCTTTGGCCTCGGCATCAGCAGCTAAGTTCTGCAAAAATAAGTCAGATGACAATATGAATCAATGTACCACTCGGTACTTGATATTAACAAGATAAGTAGCTCGGGAAATACCTTGGCTATGTGGCCCATGCGACGATGGAGTGACATGAACTCCTCCAGAGGAGTCAGGGGAGCACCACCACTCATAACGCCGACCGCCGCAGAAGCAATCTCGACCGCCGCAGTCTGGGGCTCCTCCACTGCTGCAGTCGGTTCAACCGCAGGAGCATGCTGGGGGCTCCCTTGAGGAACTGGCGGCGGGGTCGGCGACGCCGGTGTAGGACTCGGCGGTGGCGGGGTTGGCTCCCGCTGCGACTCTGGTGGTGGACCCACAGGCTGATCGCTGAGAAGATCAGCCGAGTGGATAGGCACCTCTGGAGTTTGGATTGATGGGGCTTCGGTCTCAACCGCCGACTGAGGCGGAGGACCCGAGAAGGGGACCTCAGACGGCGTGCTACAGGATAAAGCATATATGGATCACTAACAAAAGAACATAAAGGAAATCAAGAGATGATAAGGATACTTACAGAGTAGAAATGCGCATTCTCAGGCGCTTTCCTTTCCGAGTAGGGGAAGGGAGGTCCCTCGGACTTGCAGCACTCAGAGGCATTACTGCAAGGGGAGACTGCTCCGAGCTTGTGATTGGCGGATGGAGAGACGACTCGGCGATGCCAGCTTCATCTTTCTCCGAGTCAGACGACTCAGAGATAAGGAGTTGGCGGCGGCTTGGCGCATCCCTGAACACGATCCCAGTGGAGATCTTCCGCTTCTTCAGAGCAGGAGCAGCCTTCCCACCACTCGGAGATAGCACATCGGGAGAAGGAGAGGATGACAGAGTGATATCCGAGTCGCGCAGATCACTCTCACTTTCCCCGACTGCTTCTTCAGATCCAACGGCCCTGCGTCGAGCCGGTTGATCCACTCCCTTTGGCATTTCAGGCAAAGGAGGGAGGGATACAAAGGCAACTCGACCCTGCAAAAATTGGGTTCAATTCTGAGATTACACCCAATGGGTGGAATTGAAATAAAAACAACAACAGATTGACTAAATACCTCAGGGCGTGGATTTCCCAAGTTGAACGCCGGAGGACAGTCAGTGGTCCTCAGGGAGGTTCCAGTCGCGAAGAATTTGCCAAGCCGAGCGGCGGCTTGGACTTTGTCGACGCGCTCGGGGGCTTCGCGCGTGTTGTCCCCCTCGGCGTAATACTCATACGCCGGGTGAGCCCGCTGCTTGAGTGGCTGGACCCGGCGCAGAACGAAGTTGGCTGCCACACCGACGGCAGACAATCCATTGTCCATCAACTGGGAAATAAGACCCAGGAGCTCCCGAACCTGATCCATTTCACTCTCCTTGGGAAGAGCGGTCCAGGATTGGGAGGGAACCGGACGAGAATCAATTTCTGGAGAGATGGCAGGCGAGTGGTTTCCTACGTAAAACCACTCGGACTGCCACCCTTTATTGGAGGTAAGGAAAGGGATATCAAAATACTCCCGAGTTCGACCCTCGCGGAGTTGGAGTCCGGCGCCCCCGACTACTTGTGGGCAGTCGGTTCGGGGATAAGGCTTAAGAAGAAAAAGATGAATAAAAAGATTGAAGTGAGGCTCTATCCCAAGATAGGCCTCACAGAGATTGATGAAAATGGCGATGTGAAGGATGGAGTTGGGATTCAGTGCGCAGAGGCAGATCCCATAGTAATGCAGCAGCCCGCGGAGGAAAGAATGCGCGGGCACGCCAAAGCCACGGAGAAAGAAAGATTCGAACACCACCAAATCAGAGGAGTTTGGGGTGGGGAAAGACTCACCGGCGGCGGCGCGCCACTCGGCGGTTTGCTGGTCAGGGAGGACGCCGTCGACGACGTGCTGCTCGAGGCGCCTGGTGGTGGTGATGGACTCCCTCCACTCGGCGGCGCGATCTACGGCGACCTCGGCGGTGGCCTTGGCCTTGGACGACCGGGCTCTTGCCGGTGACTTCTCCTTCCGCTTCGAGGCTTCCTTCCTCTTGGGCGCCATGGCAACGAGCGGTGCTGAAGAGCGAGGAAGAAAGCTGCGGGAGCAGATCTAGGGTTTGCTCTGGCGCAAAGAGAACTGGAGCGTCGGGGAAGGCAAATGGCAAGTAAAGGAAGAAGAATGCGGCGGGGATGGCTTATAAAGGAATAAACCGTTCCTCCCGCGCGCGGCGCGGCGCTTGTCTCGGGAACTCAACCGACGCAGGCACGTCCCGTCGCTTTGAATTCAAAGATGCGGTAGGGAGTCGTGATATCTCGCGATATCTCGCCTTCCGTAAAGCGACCGTTAGGGACGCAACGGACTTTGAGGAATAATGGGCCTAAATGGGCTGAAATATAGCACGACCTTTCGGTTCTGTTACGATAATAAATTTGTGGGTTCCTGAGCTAGGGTTCAGGGGCAGAAACCACTCGGTCGTGAGGCTAAAATTAGTCGACGGCCAGACTTGATTTTGCAATTAATATTGCAACCTCGCAGCTGATTTTTACGTAAGGCATGCGATACTATCGCTAAATTGACTCAGAAATCTGGATCAAATGCTAACAAGTATAAATCTTGTGAGAAGATGGCTTACCATATGGTCAAGCTGAGTCGTGGGACACGACTTGGAGGTCATGCCGAGTTCAAAGAACTTGAGGACAAAATCCTTATAAAGGGGAAATAAAAAAGCCCCTGAAGGAAAAGATTATCTAAAATCCATGTCCAGAGGCATGGGGGCTGAAAAAATCAGTCGGAATTCATGGCTTTCAGAGTCTTGACACGATCATGCTGAGTCGTAACAAGACTCGGGGGCTACACCCAATGGGTGCACCTGGAGGTGCACACCATTGATGGATCAAGTTCAAAAAGAGATTCATAATATTTATTTTTGACCCTCGACCAGAATATTCTATTCTGCTCAAGGCTCGGGGGCTACACCCAATGGGTGCACCTGGAGGTGCACACCATTGAAGATCAAGATACAGATGGATAAAAGTTGAAGACCTTTGGCCAATTTCATACTAAAATTGCCCAAAGCCCGGGGGCTAAGTGTATTCACTTCGCTGTCGCGTCGTGAAAAAGAGCACTCCTACCCCTCATTTTGACTGTAATTGAAGAATTGTTTTCAGGAACGTCTGAGCAGGCACTCGGATCTTCGTCGAAACCACTCGGATCTTCTTCGAAACCACTCGGATGAGATCTTAGATAACTTGGAGCACTCGAATCATGCAAGAAAAGATGGAACAATTACAGCCAACGATCGGCCAAGAAGTGCTCGGGGGCTACTGTGGGGGATATAGTACCCGGGTGCCTCACGAGCAAGCCTGGCAGCCCACTAAAAGGGGGCGGCCCAGCCCACCGCTCTGGACCTGAAGACGTGCGGGACAAGTCGGCGCACGGAGGAAGGATCTGGAAAGAGAAGTCCTAGTTGGAATAGGAATTATTGTAAAGAAGGAAAGGATTCTTAGAGATAGGATCGGATACAAACCGACTTGTAACCCTGCCCCCCCCGATATATAAGGCGGGCAGGGACCCCTCCAAAAGATCTGAACCACGACTCGAGCCAACTCGAATCACCAAAACACGCAATACAACACCCCAAAACAGGACGTAGGGTATTACGTCGAGTCGACGGCCCGAACTTGTATAAACCCTTGTGTCTGTCCATCCTAACCATCTTGCTTCCGATCTTTGCGATCTTCCCTGCATTACAAATCACTTCCGTGGGCTACCCCGTGGAAGACTGCCGGAGATAATATCACCGACAGAGAGAACCTCGGAACGGGGTGAGAGAGGGGGTTCTCCAGGCTCAGCACTACTGTTATGAGTACATCCGAACGTGGTGGACTACGAAGGATGGACAGGGTTGTCACCACCTGCTGCCTACCACTGCAGTTCTGTGGGGTGCAGCACACTTACTAGTTAATCAACAAGCCAGACATCACGTCTGCACTCGATGATTAAGATTTCTCTTGAGGCCTGTCAAGAGAAATCCCCGTCTTTCCTAAGGCGTCTTACGGCCCGGTCAAGGTGAGCAAACCCGCGAGATAAAGCCCGGTAGAGCTAAACTAAACTCTGCACTAAGACTAAAGGGGGATAAAACTTTACTCTAAAGAGAGTAAGATATTTACTCTAAAAGAAGAGCAAGAAATAAATATAAAAGATAAACTTAAGCTCTGAAATAAGAAAGTAATTGTTTTGATAAACTCTTCAAATGAAGGAAAGGATACAAGAGCTTTACCAGAACTCCGAAAACTCCGAAGATCCGAGCTAAGCTCGACTCGACTCTACTCCCAACTCTAATCCTAATCTAAGAAATGGAAAAGTTACAAGAGCTCCCTTCAAGTATAGACTTGAGAAGTGTGGTGTGTGTTTCCCAAGGTGGATGAGCTCTACTTTTATAGTCTTCAAGGGCGAAGCTCGGCGTCATTAGCAAGCTAAGCACTTGCTTAAGCTTCACGCAGAGGGGGGCACATGGCGGCCACAGGGGGAGCCTGATCCGCCTCCCTCAGGCCGGCCGGCCTGGCTCTGGTGCCAAGTGGCATCGCCTTTCGCAGGGATGGTCCTGATCCTCTCCAGAGGTCGGTAACAGTTGCGTTTAGTTGAGGCTGTCCGAGAATCCTAGGTTGTGGGCCCTTCAATCCATGTGTATCCTACTCTAGGCCTTTCGGGTCCTTGGATCAAACCGACATCAAATGCACATCTCTTGATCATCTAGGATACTTGGCTCAGCTTGTGGATCAATGACATGGCCAGAGGTGGCCAGGGGTGGCCGGTCGGCCTAGGATAGGCCGGCCGGCCTGGCTCTATGCCAGGTTTGGCCCTGATTTCTCCTGATTTGTCCTGCAAGCACAACTCATCCAAAACTTGTGGAATTGGTCAGTAAAAACACTTTTATGCGTGGAACATGGTATGATCATCCTCATTTTACCGAAATGTTGACGGTCACTGCTCAGTTATAATGGTCGTCAACAGCTATCTCTGGTAAATCAATTGTAACTGACTTTTTTGTGATTGATGCTTACAATGAAGAACATGATGATATAATTCTTGGTAGACATTTTCTAAAGTTGGTTGATGTTGTTCTTGATGCTGGGAAGGGTAAAGTAACCTTTAATCTTGATGGAACTAAATACACATATAACTTTCTACCCGCTTCCCTATTCCTTCGCCTCTCCCTCTTGACAACGAAGAGGTGGAGAGTATTTGTTTTGTTGAAAACCTTAGAGACCCACTTCAACGAGTGATTGAGGGTGAGTCACTCGAAGGTGATCAAGATGAAGAATTAGAAGAGGAAAAGGAAGCATTATAACCACAAGATGGAAGTTGTGAAAACAAGTTTGAGGAAATCGGAAATTTATTTCAAGAACAAGAGGAGGCGCCTAATGTTGAGCTGAAGCCACTTCCTAAAGGATTGAAATATGCATTTTTGGGGAATGAAAAGACATATCCAGCGATCGTAAGCGAAGATTTGAGCTCAGAAGAAACGAAGAAGTTGCTGAATTTATTAAGAAAACACAAGAAGGTGATCGGTTACACAATCAAGGTCTTGAAAGGCATTAGTCCAGCATTTTGCACACACCGTATACAATTAGAGGATGAGTATAAGCCAGTTGTTGAGCATCAGAGAAGATTGAGCCACGATATGCATGAGGTGGTAAAGAAGGAGGTGATTAAGATATTGAACGCGGAATCATCTATCCAGTGCCTAATAGCGAATGGGTGAGCCCTGTACATTGTGTACCAAAGAAAGGAGGACTGACAGTGGTGAAGAATGAGAAGAATGAATTAATTCCGCAGCAAACTGTCACGGGATGGCGTATGTGTGTCGACTATAGGAAATTGAACAAAGCAACGAAGAAGGATCACTTCCCGTTGTCGTTCATCGATGAGATGCTTGAAAGGTTAGCTAAACATTCACATTTTTGCTATCTAGATGGATTCTCTGGGTTCTTTCAAATCCCTATACACCCAGATGATCAGCATAAGACCACATTCACGTGCCTGTATGGAACCTTTGCCTATAGAAGGATGCCTTTTGGTTTATGCAATGCACCGGCCTCGTTCCAGAGATGCATGATGACTATATTTTCTGATTTTATTGAAGAAATTATGGAGGTAGTCATGGATGACTTCTCAGTGCACGGCACAAGCTTTGAAAATTTTCTAGAAAATTTAGACAAAGTTCTAAAGAGATGTGGAGAAGTTGATCTTGTTTTTAACTGGGAAAAGTGTCACTTTATGGTGAAGCAAGGTATAGTGCTGGGTCATGTGATTTCTGAGAGAGGGATAGAGGTGGATAAAGCAAAGATTGAGACAGTTGAAAGATTACCACCTCCAACTAATATTAAATCGTTGAGAAGCTTTCTCGGACACGCAGGATTTTACAGAAGATTCATTAGAGATTTTTCCAAGATCACCAAGCCATTGACACAGCTTCTTCGGAAGGATGTGATCTTCAACTTCAATGATGAATGCCTTAAAGCATTTAGAACTTTGAAAGAGTCACTCATAAGTGCCCCCATTATTCAACCTACTGATTGGAACCTCCCATTCGAGATTATGTGTGATGCAAGCAACTATGCTGTTGGAGTTGTTCTTGGGCAGAGAAAAGAAGGAAAAGTATATGCAATTAATTATGCGAGCAAGACACTCAATGAAGCCCAAGTTAATTATGCTACTACTGAAAAAGAATTGCTCGCTGTGGTATTTGCTTTCGAAAAATTCAGATCGTACATTGTTAATTCGAAAGTGATTGTCTACACTGATCATGCTGCAATCAAGTACCTTCTGACAAAGAAAGACGCTAAACCAAGGCTAATTCGCTGGATTCTCTTGTTACAAGAGTTTGATGTGGAGATTAGAGACAAAAAGGCACGGAAAATGTTATGGCTGATCACTTGTCAAGAATGAATCGAGATGATGACAAACTAGAGCCTATTGAAGATAAAATGAGAGATGATCATGTATACAGAGTCTCTGATAGAAGCAACTGGATGGGAGACATTATACGTGCATTAAAAGGGATTCCCTTAGCTCATTTGGACAGAAATTCTAAAAGAAGAGTGGATGCAGAAAAGAAGAAGTACTATTGGGATGCACCGTACCTATACAGATATGGAGAAGATGGAGTGCTGAGAAGATGTGTACCAAAGGAAAAAAGAGTGGAAATATTAAGGAAGTGTCACGCATCTAAGTATGGTGGACACTATGGGCACTTCAAAACACAGGCAAAGGTATGGACTAGTGGATTTTATTGGCCAGAGATGCACGAGGATGCAAAGAGGTATGTTGCAACTTGTCCTGAATGCCAGAAAACGGGAAATATATCATAGAGGAATGCAATGCCGCTGAATTATAATTTGCAAATTGATTTATTCGATGTTTGGGGCATAGACTTCATGGGACCTTTCGTTAATTCGCATGGCTTCGAACACATCCTAGTGATGGTGGATTATGTGTCAAAATGGGTACAAGCGCTCCCATGTAGGAAAGCATCAACCGAGGAATCAATTAATATGATAAAGACGGTTATATTCCCACGATATGGAGTACCAAGGATCTTGATAAGCGATGGAGGATCTCATTTCACTGGCAAGGACTTTGGCAAATGTTTATTGAAGTTGGGGATCGAACATAGAGTCTCAACTGCTTATCATTCTCAGACAAATGGCCAAGCAGAAACCTCAAACAAACAAATCAAGGACATCTTAAAGAAGACAATGTTTAAAGGTGGAAAAGATTGGGCAAAGAAGCTAGACGGAGCATTATGGACATACAGAACAACACATAAAACACCCATAGGTATGACCCCATATCAATTCGTCTATGGAAAAACATGTCATTTGCCCATTGAACTAGAACACAAGGCATATTGGGCTATAAAAGAGATGAATCTTGATGTGGATGTTGCGAGGGTAAAGAGAAGAAATCAAATAAGTGAGCTCGAAGAAACAAGATTGAAGGCCTATCATAGCGCGAGCATTTACAAAGAAAGAATGAAACATTGGTACGACAAGTGGATACAAAAGAAAGAATTCAAGGAAGGAGACAAGGTCCTGCTTTTCAACTCAAGATTTAAATTATTCGGCAAAGGAAAATTGCACAGCAAATGGGATGGACCATACGTCGTACACTCGGTGTCACCTATAGGAGCGGTAACAATTATGGATATTAAGGGAGATCAATATGTGCCGAATGGATAGTGGTTGAAGGTTTACTTGGATATTGTTCCCCTTCGTTACATTGACATTTATTCATTCGAAGATGATGCTGGACGTCAAGCCTAATGACGCTAAGCAAGGTACGTTTGTATATAGTTTAGAGTTTTATTTTTTGTTTTAGTCTCTGTTTTGTTTCTGCGTAAACCCGACGAACCCTAGGCTATACATTGAACATAGTGGACCCCGTAAAAATTTGGGCTGCTCTGGGCTCAGGAAGAGCCCAGGCCGCGCGGCCCAGGCCCCCTCTGGCCGCGCGGCAAGGGGTGTTTTTGCCCCCGTTTGACCTCCGTCAGCCCTAGTTTTGTTCATCTCAGACTCTTTAAACCGCATCTTGAAGATTGGAAGGTTTAAACAAGGAAAGAATGGGCTTCTCGTCCAAGTCTTTCGACACATAAATAGACGCATGTTTCTCCTTGAAAATCCATCCTTTCCCTTCAACGAAAGCCACCCAAATTAAAACCACGAACCATGAGAGGCAGCAGAAGCCCGAGCATCAAGCCTGGAGGCAAGGCAACGCCGGAGAAGCCCTGGCCACATGGCCAAAGCTCTCCAGGTGGCGCGGCACAACCTGTTCCAGGGGCTGCTGTCGAGCTCCTTCGACAGGAGGTGCGCCTGTGCGATCTATAGCCTGTCTTTGTGAGGAGGCAGCACATGCAGCCCCGGATGAGCGTGGGAGGACTCCGTTTGACCAAGCCTCTCGCTCCTCGCTACCCGGTCATCGAGATCAGCGACGATGAACCTCAAGAGGTGCCGGAGAACACGATCATCATCCCTCCCAAGGC
The DNA here is from genome assembly GCA_015476505.1 of Urochloa ruziziensis. Lineage (NCBI taxonomy): Eukaryota > Viridiplantae > Streptophyta > Magnoliopsida > Poales > Poaceae > Urochloa > Urochloa ruziziensis. The sequence goes on along the minus strand of CM027119.1, from coordinate 7,823,495 downwards.
GTTCCTCGCGTCTGCTCGGCAAGAGGAAGGACTACTCGGAAGAACCACAAGATTTCCCTGGTGACAGCGACTGGGAAGATGATCGTAGCCCTGGATCGTGGGGAGACGGGAAGGAAGACAATGATAGTTACATATGGGAGAATAGAGAAGCTGCAGAAGAGAACAATCATGCTGGGCAAGATGGTGATCAAGAGGATGATCAAGGTAACGGTGAGCCCGATCCGTTCGCTCCGCATAACAATTGTTGTCAAGGTTGCAGAAGGAATATACAAGAGCTATTTTCTGGACCTGATGATTACATAGCATCAATGAAGCTTTCTACCACAGGCTGCAGGAGCTAGAGAGACATGTGGATGACAAATTCAGGTTCCTTAACCAGAACGTGAGGAAGTTATTTGCTAGAGAAGACAACAAGAAGAAGAGCGATGGAAGCGTCAACTGCAATTGCGGGAGGCACTAGTAGTCTTACGAGCCTTGTTTTTCCTCCTATTCTGTCTACAACGAGGACGTCATAAGGTTTGAGCGTGGGGGGGGGGGGGGGAACGAGCTCATTTTGTTTCTTTTGAGAGAGTCAGTTTCGTCGGTGTGCGAGAGTCAGTGTGAGAGTCGTGTGATTTTATTTTATTGTCGGTGTGCTAGTCGTTTGCGAGTCAAGTTTAATCTAGTGTGAGTCTTGAAAATCAAATAAAAAGTGTCTTGAATAATCGCTTGGATCGCGCTTGTTGCAAGTATTTTAGTTTCGTTCTTATAATGATTTATCATGAGCAATGACTAGAAATAATAAATCATGGTAGTGGTGCTTATTAAAAAGTTTATTCTTGCTATACCCATGCTTAATCTTGAGCAAGGACTTGGAGTTTTGCTTAGCATAAGCAAGTAATGCTTAAATTGGAGGAGTTTTTATTTAAATAAATTCTAGAAAAACCTTGCACAAGAATGACTATATAATTTTCCAAGTCGAGAGAAATTCCTATCCAACCAATGCCTTAAATTCAATATTATTCGTTCCACCATAAGTCAAGATGATGTGATGCATTAAGTAAGGATTTTTCTCTCTTGGGAGTTTTAATTTCGAGCAATGATCATGTCCTTGTTCTCAACTCTTCATGCTAGCCTCGACAATGTTCGGTAGTGAGAGTTCTTCATTAGAACAATCATATGATCTACCAGATTCCAAAACCCGAACCAAAATTCTTTAGTTTATATCTATCCCTTGAACACAACCTAAATATATGAGGATATATTCTGTTTCTGTGCAAGATCGGAGGAACACAGACCCTGGAGAATATTTGGAAGACGTACGTAAAAGATGAGACACAACCGGGCCAAAAATAGGCCTGGCCGCGCCGCCCAGAGGGCCTCTGGCCAGCCGGCCAGGGGTGTTCCTGGGTCCCCTTGGCTGCAGAAAAATCGTGGAGCTATTATATATACTTGTTATCTCGTATGCAAAAGATTGGGTTCAGAAGATGTTCGGAAAAGAGTTGTAAATTTAGAGAAAGAAGAAAAAGAAAAGAAAAGAAAGAAAATATTAAAAATATGTAATAAATAAAGGAGGGACCGTTCTACAGATTGAAGATCCATTGAAGTGCAAGAAAAGACTGCCCTTTCATCAAAGATACATCCTCAATTCCTACCATGTGCAATCCGACGATGAGGACGGCATTAGTACCTCAAAGTCATTTATTTTATTTGCCCTTGCACATGTCCACCATTCTATATCTTCTTATCCTTGAAACCGTCACATTATGGTTATACTCTCATGATCATTGGCTCGAAAGGTAAGCACCCATTAGAGGATTTTCTTAGCTTGATAATATTTGGATTAGCTTGGCTAGCCTTTCCTATAGCTCCACTATATTGAGAGAGAATTTTGAGAGGAAAGGATTTGCAAAATCAAGATAGGATAGCCACTTTATAAATGAGAGACTCGTGAGGACTTGGAAAAGAATGTCGGTCTAACTCTTGTTGCAGGATGATTTGTTTTGATTAAAAAGAAGAAAACCCCTCCGAGGAAAGTAGGAAAGCGATGTGCTGGTGAGTTTCGAGTTCCTTAGCAAAATGAAAAGGTTGTGGAGATGATTTGGCTTGAGTATATGATTGAACGCCCATGCTTTGATTATCTTTGCTGCTCCGCTGATATTTTGTTTAAAGGACTTGAATGATCTTGCTTGCTATCAAGTGTAAAGTTTAAATCATGATCATTTGCAACCCCGTTGAAGAAGGTATTGGTTTGACTTGCTCGAGGACGAGCAAGAGCTAAGCATGGGGGATTGTTGGCGCTATTAAATGACACGCTTTTGGTGTTGTTTACTTAATGATTTCATGCTTATTCTTGTGCTAACCCCGCCATTTGGCACTAAAATAACCCCGTTTCCACATGTGTCTTGTATTTTGGAGTATATTGTGATTTTGTAGGAAACTCGACACATTTGGGCTAGTTCTGGTGATTTGACGATGGGCTTAAAGCATACATGGGCTGATGACGTGGAGAAGGATTAACACGCGAAAGATGAAGTAGATCAGGGCCAGAAAGGGCCCTGGCCGCATGGCCCAGCCTGTTTCTTGGCCCAATCGTGCTCCCATTTCTTCGAGGCGAAGCATTCATCAACCCTAGCCTATATATGAGCCACCATTCGCCAGAGACGAGAGGAGCCGCACCAGAGGAGACGAAGACATCAAGCAACCACCAGGGATTGATCAAGATCCAATCTAGAAGCCATCCACGTGGAGAAAGCGGAGCCGGGAACCCTAGCAGAGGCGCCGGCGATGCTGAATCCTGTAGGCTGTAGGACAGCAAGGAGATCGTCTTCACAAGGAGTTTACCACCATGATTAGCGCTTCAACATCTATCTACATGGGGTAAATCCTTCGTATGTTCATGGGGTTGTATGGTGATCTTGAGATGTAATCGTTGAATCCTTGTTTTGATCATTGATCTATCATGTTCTTATGGCTATGTTCTTCGTTTATCTCATGCCCTAGCTAGCTCTGATTTGATTTGTACCGCGCTCTGCTTACCATGGATCGTTTAGCCATGAGTATGATCCTCGTAGCTCAGTAGCAGATTACCCCTGTTTGGTGACAGCTTGCGGGAGGGAAAACTACTGAGCTTGGTTCATGTTCACCTTTGTGACAGATTAGATCGGTTTCTTCACGATATGCGATGCATCTACAAGTGATCCTAGACCCTATGAGCATCTATTCCTCATATCTTGTGCTCATCATCAACTGTTCTTGCTAATCTAGATTAGATTGATCTACTAACTGTATTAGATTATATCCAATTCATATCTAAGTCTTTATCAACTCGATTAGTGCTTAGTTAAGCGTAATAACCCACTTGTTCCGTGGATTGATAACCTTGGGGGGTACTCTCTTGAGAGAAGAGCTACAACTGATCCGTGCGCTTGCGGTGGATCTTGGCGTGCGTTTGCGCCGCCAACAGTCATCAATTGTCTCTAAGTGGACGAGAGTGGTGAAAAATTGTCTGGAGCGTGGATGATACAAGTTTGGAGCAAGGCGCGGAAGAAGATCGAAGCTTAGTCTTTATTTTCTCACTTAGTCTTTAGCTTTTTTTCTTGTTCTTGGAGTTCCTCTTTGTAGAGAGTTGGAGTATAAGTACTCAATGTATTTTTGGTAGTATACATTCACTTTGTAGACGTAGTAGGCCGAATTGTATCCTTAATCTAATATATATATATATAGTCCAACGCTATATCAACCCCAGGGGTAAGATATAGATATATCATATATATATATATATATATATATATATATATATATATATATATATATATATATAGGTACCTGCTATTCAACTCGTAGGGCGCTGAATATTATTTAGCGCACCGGCGAAGCGTCGCCCGTCCGCCGGCGAAGAGCCAATCGGTGAAAAAAATTTCGCGACCGTAATGTCCATCCAAACAGTAAAAATAATAATTATGCCCCTGCTTTAATGTGGCCTAATTACTGTGCGGTTTATTTCTCCCATTTATCGCATATATATTCCCTGCTCCTTTCCCCCAAATAATGCATCTTTCCACACGGATAACAGCGAAGCCATGTCCTCCATCCAGGTCGATGCGCCTCACCGATGAGGATTGGTCGCCTTCGTGACGGTCGAAGCGGCAGCGTACGGCGGCCAAACCGCTGGCACCTCCCATCCAGCCCTGCTTAGCGGTGGAGTGATCCATCGACCATCGTCAACACCAGTGACCGCACCGGCGGAAGAGGATCATTCATCGATCGAATTTCAGGTACAGTACCGACGAACTCCACCCTATCCATGTGAAATTGTGAATGAGTAATTAGTTTGAGTTCCAATTTTCTGGGCTTTTGGCTGCATGCAGAATTGCAGATCGGAGATCCAATAGGAGTTGTGATCTGCTTTTCCTGCTGATCGATTTGAGCACACCATTGCCCGATCCGATCCTTTTAAGTCTGATTTTTTCTGATTCGGATTCTTACGGAGCTCCTCCAGGCAGTCGCGGCCATCAGCATGTTCTAGGAGCTTCCCCACCCACCTCGGCACCTCACGACCGTGGCTGCGGCACAGCAGCAAGTCCCCTTGGTGCTATGAGGCTAAGCTTTCTTATGCCGTGCTACTGCTTCTCGATTTGCTCCGAGGCATCGGGGGCGAGATGGACGGCGGCGCGACCACCCCGTGATGCTCGGTGGTGGGGACGTCCCCCAGAACAGAGCGATGACAACTTGGCAGGGGACATCTCAGGTACCTGAGATCCTGACGACAACTTGCTTGCTTGATCTCTTTCTGATCTGCTGGCTGTTCATAATATAGACGCATCATCAGCTGATTCAGGTTCACATGATTATTAGTCTCACTTGTATACAGATACGTACTACAGTTTGATGGAATGCAAGCATATATGGTTGATTAGCCACATGAGGCTCCCTATTTCTGATCTTTTTGTTTGTACAGCTCGGGATGTTCATGTTCAGTTAAATAGCAAAATGTATTTGGCACAGTTGTATATACCAAAATTATTACCCAAGTTTAGGAAATTATTATTCTTAGAAAATTACTACTTGTTTAAGTTTCAGTCGGCGTGGCAGTATCTACGGCTGGTGAGGACGGATGCACCTGTCAGGCTCTGGCGTGGCGGCGATGGCAGGGAACTCTGGCAAGGCGCATCCTCATCTGCATCCAGGTGTGGTGATGGCGCCATGGATGAGTGGAACATGAAGCTGGAGCTTCTTCAACAGGGATTGGAGAGGAACGATGATTTTTTTCTATATAATTAGAAATTGAAAATTACTCCTTTCTAGGCCAAGCAATTTTGTTGAACTGTACTTTTTAATTGTTGCTGGGGGCAAACCAAAATGACAGAAATCTGCCACATACAAAAGGAGTAATTTGTATACAAGAGGCGTAATTTGCCAAGATTTTACGGCCGGGGTAAAAAGAATTCCTCTCCTTTTAAGGTCGCAGTAACAACGATGGACGAGATCGTGGACTCCTGTTGTAAACTCCATGACTAGTTCTTGTATGAGCTTATTGTTGTAAAATAGATAAATTATTCCATGTTCTATACTATTACTCTTTTTGGAATCCAACGATTATTCCTTTTGTATATGGCCAATTACTTCTTTCTGTATAAACCCGACTATGAAAACATATTCCCTGTTCTATAAGATATTACTGCTTTGGACTTCACGTACGTAATGTACTAAAATTTGAATATTACTTCTTTGAATTTGAAAGTACTACTCATAATCTATGCTTTCTCTAAAAAGTACTAAAAATTACTCCTCTAAAATGTAAAAATACCAATCCAATATTAAAAATTACTCCTATATGGAATCGTTCATGTAGCGCCGATCTGAATGTAGCACTGATGTCACAGGCAGGTAGCAGTTTTGTTCCCTAAAATTTTTCTCGCTGAAATCTTTCCCTCTACATGCATACAAATGTTAAATGTTAACTGCCATTGAATTACAATAAATATTGGGCAACCTTGCTTATATCTTTACAAAATTAAGCAAGTTTTACCCGCGCCCTGAAATCTCTCCCTCGTTGCAAGCACATGATTGAACGCATAAGTTGCTGAACGGGAAGCCCCATGTCCACACCACGAATAATGAGATGTGCGTACAGCACATTGTGTCAAATTACTCCGTTTCCTCAAAACTACTACTTGCTTATATGAAAAATTACTTCCGAAATTACTTGTTCAGATTATGACTTTGCAGACAAACGCAACTAAAACGGACAGAAGCAGTAGTGCGCATGATTTTTACGGTTGCCGCAACAAAACAGTTGGTTTTTACGGCTACAGGGATTGCCGGAGCCGCCGTCGCGCTCAACATCAATTACGGCTAAGTATCATGGCTGGAAGCTCACGCCGCCGGTCAACTTACTCCCTCCGTTCCAAAAAGGATGACGTTATGGGAAGCGTGCCGGTCAAACTTTTTTAATTTTGACTAAATTTATAGAAAAACGTGCAACATTTATATTTTCAAATAAATTTGTTAAAAAACTAGACTTAAAGATCTTTCCGATGATACTAATTAATTAACATAAATATTTATATATTTTAAAATATAATTGCCGGCATTTTGAAAACGTTGACTTCTCGAAAAGCGAGAATGACATCTATTTTGGAACGGAGGGAGCATAGTATTAAGCAATTACGTCTGCTCCGTCACGAGAAGATTTTATGGCTGCGGTTCGATTATTACGGTCGCGAGACATCAAACGACCTCTGGCAGCTTCATACCTTCATGTCTGAGCGCCGCCCTCCGCGCGCACAGCGCAGGACGCCAGGCCCGAAGGAGATGGCGGACGCATCGAGGTAGTGGCGGCGGCTTCTTGGTCTCGGCCCGCTGAACGTCGGCGTCCTCAAACCGAAGTAGATGGTATGGCAGATGGGCAACAGATTGAGCGAGGACCCCGCTGGAAAGATGATAGCACGTGTCGTCAGGCCGTAATCCACGGTGAATTAAAGATTCAATAAAGGCACGCATGCAAAACGGGTGAAGGAATAGCTGTGCGAACGATTTTTACTACTGGAAATTAAAAACTGCAACCTTTTTACTTCACGCACGTACTGCCGGAGCTCCGGCCAGGCGCCACCGTAGGCGTTGAATACTATTCAACGCCTGGGTGCTAATATATATATATATATATATATATATATATATATATATATATATATATATATATATCTCCTACCCTGGGGTCGATATAGCTATTTCGACCCCGAGCCATCCCGTCGCGCCGTGGCCGTAATCCCTCCGCTCGGAGTTTTTTCCGCTCGTTTTTTTTCCACCGGTTCCGACGGCCCGACCCACCTCCCCACGCCCACGTTTTGCAACTGGATCGGTCAGTTCCAGTCCCACCTCCCCGCTGCCATCGTCTCTCCGTCCCCGCCGCTGACCTCGCCGCCCATCGATCCCTCCCCCGGCCCGCCGCCAGTCCCACCTCCCCCCTGCCACCGCCTCTCCGTCCTCGCCGCTGACCTCGCCGCCCATCGCTCCCTCCCCCAGCCCGCCGCCGTCCCTTACACATCTGACGCCCTCCGCCACCCCTAGATCTCGCGCACCTCCGTAGCCTGGCTCATCGCCCACGCCCGCCCCTCGCCCTTGCCGAGGCTCGCCGCCGGGACGGCTGCCGTCGCCGCCCCCTCCCGCCGCATTTTGCTGGAGCTCGCGCCCTTCCGCCCCACCGCTGGAGCCCGCGCTGCCTCCCGTCTCCACGTATAATCCGTATTTGCGCGCCCCCTGCTGCGCCCCGACCGACGCCGGATATTGCCGTGCGAATCCAGGTATGACTCCGCATTCCATCCCGTCTCTTGACCCCTCGTGCTCGCCGGTCTCCATCCCCACCGCGCTCTGGAATTGCCGATGGACCCGCCGCATCGCCTCCACCGGCCCAGGTTTGCTTCATCTTTCCTCTATTCTTTATACTTCTCTGATGCGTCAATTTCTGCCATTCCCAGGATGGATACTGGTCAGCGTCTGGTGCATAGGATGCCTAACAACCCCAAGATAGTTGCTTTCGAGAGCACACAACATAGGTCTCTGTTTTCTAACAAATGCACAACCTGCTGTTTTACTGCCACTCGTTTGTGATTTGTGACCTATGTTATAATTTATAAATTGTTCGTTTTATTCTTAGATTCGAGGTTCCTCTCCGCCCCGAGCTGTGGTCCTCATTTGCAGGGAGTGGTGGCCCTGTGTCTCCTCCCCAGCTGCATCCAACACCACCTGTTGGCCCAAGGAGTAATGCTTCTGCTGACAGCACCGGTGACTTCACGGATGTTCCTGACAAAGGGAGGAAGAAGCCTGTTCGCCGAAAGAGAAATGTTTCTGGCATTCACAACAAAGATTCTATGCACGCAGGTTGCTCCCGTCGGATGAAGAAGCAGCAGCCCTCACATCGTCCTTCAAATCAAAAGAACGTTGCAGCTGATAGGTCGAGAAGATTGACTGATTATTTCCATTCATCAGAAGGTCTTGAGGTATGGTCCAACCCATAGCTTGAATTATCTGATCTCTAATATAACATCCAGTATGGGCAAATTTGCTCGCAGACACCGTTAAAATGTGGTCTTTGCCAGAAGCCACTATGAAACTGTGTCTTTGCTAGAAACCATTACAATTCCATCGATATTTGCTGGAAGACATCATGGCTCGTATAATAACATTAAAATCTGAAACAGGTCACGAAACATCTGTATCTGACCGAGAATACCCCTGCCCTTTACACAGTCACCATGAACACCAAAGCCTGAAGCCCGTAGGACAAATTGGGGTTCATCCTACACAGACAATAGCACAAATCGCCGGAGAATCAACACATAGAATGATTTAATTTACAATAACGAGCCCAATTGCACAATACAGAATCTAACTACCCAAAGTTAGCACTAACCCAAGGAGAAAATCTAGCTGAGATATGATGTAGTCTCCATCTTGCAACCAAGGACACCAGGGTTGGCCAGTAAACACGACTAGTTTGGAAAGTTGTCAGCAGTTAGATGGGATTACCTTTCTTTTAGAATGATTCCAGTGCTCTGATTAGTCATTGACTCGTTGTTATTAATCCAGTAAATTATTGTCGACAACTCTGCATTAGTTAATCATTGTGACTGTAGGTTCAGTTAAGGTATGGCTATCAGCAGGATGGCCCTGCTCTTGATGCTATCATTGGTCAGGTGCCTAGATATGATAATGTTTAATATTAGGGACACGCAAAGGCAACTTCCTTTTGCGAAGCCAGGTTCTTTTGAGGAGGTGTTCTAAGCAAAAGCTTTTAAGGATCGGATCAGATGCTAACAAACTCGGCAATATTTTTTTAAAGTATAACCGGGTCATAGCAAATCCTAAAATAATACAAGCACTAGCATTCAGAATTGAGAACCATTCACTTTTGGAATTCCAAAGGACATTAGCCAATTAAAAACTTTGGCATACCAAATAATCTTTTTGTCCTTCTCAGTGTATAGTACTATCAGACCTTCACATGTTTAATACTCAAATTCCATCAACTATTCATTCAGTCTGCAGTTGGCACTAGATACATTTCTTTGTGTCACCTTTATTCCCTTGCCTTCTATTCTGCCAGTACTTTTATCCCCTTATGGGAATATGATGCAGCTAGTTTTATAAAGTATAATGCCATCAAATGTGTCCATAACAGATAATGCCATACCGACATACAGGATTTCAAGTAAAATAATTAATAGCTTGATCATTATCAGTTCTCGTGGCAGATAGGTTGTCCAAGTGCACGAGCCACACCTGAAATTTGATGGAAATATGATGCAGCTAGTTTTATAAAGTATAATGCCATCAAATGTGTCCATAACAGATAATGCCATACCGACATACAGGATTTCAAGTAAAATAATTAATAGCTTGATCATTATCAGTTCTCGTGGCAGATAGGTTGTCCAAGTGCAACCAAGGACACCAGGGTTGGCCAGTAGGGGGGGAGCCGTCGAAGCTCGCGCGCGATAGGGAAGGAGAGGGGCCTTCCCAGTTGGCTGCACGCTGAGCAGAGCCCCCGCCAGGCACGGTCGCCGAGCGCAGGGAGGAATCAGCGTCGCTGCCTTAGTTCGCGAGGGAGGAAAGCTCGTGTGATTGTTCTGGAGAAAGGAATTGGCCTGCGGGAGGATAGGATAAGGCAGGAAGGGCAACTCAGTCATTTCCCGTGGCCCTCCAATTAAATCTAATAGAATAAGGCATGCAGTGTCTTGTAGCAAATGTACACGGTTTAGTAGTGTCTCCTAGCAGTGACATGTTTTTTTAGTGGTTCACAGAAAAGACCACATTTTAACGGTGTCCAGGGGCAAATTTTCCCATCCAGTATTTACTGCACATTTTGTTCAATATATTCCTGGACATAGACTTCATTATATTTAGATTTCCTGGCTAGGTACATACTTCAATGTGTCATTTTTTTCATAACATTTTTGGCTCACCACAATGCCTCATTTCGTTGCCAGGTTCCCCATAGGCCCAATAGTGGTGGAAGCCGTTCTTCCATTCCGAACGCTAGGTGCAATCCTGCTTATGGCATGCCCAATGCCCAATTCAGAACCCCAGAGCTACACATTCCTCGAATGCGTGACTTGTTAGCAACCCAACTGGGTTTCCTCTCTGGCCGCCCATTGAAAGCGTTCCTGCAAATGTTTGATCAGTTTGATTTGACATTATCGGAAAACACCAGGGCCATCCAATCATCTCTATGCAACATTGCCAGAGCACCTTTCCATCTCGCAGAACAATGCCGTCCGGTTATAGATGAGATTATAGCTGCACAGAGATCTTCCGATCCTAACATTGTAGGCGAGCCTTCATGGAGGAACAATGGACTCGGTGAAGATGACACTGATGATCAGGCTCGCAATGGTAATACATATTGATTTTTCTTTATCTTTCATATTTTATTACATTCATTGAAATTCTTATTAATTGTTCATACTAATCTCCATTTTAATATGTCGTATCTTTTATGTGTATCAAGCATCTGAGCATGGACATAGGACCTCGAGTACCCCAAGTGTCGGTGATATTATCTCCGTCAGTCTTCCACGGGGTAGCCCACGGAAGTGATTTGTAATGTAGGGAAGATCGCAAAGATCGGAAGCAAGATGGTTAGGATGGACAGACACAAGGGTTTATACAGGTTCGGGCCGTCGACTCGACGTAATACCCTACGTCCTGTTTCGGGGTGTTGTATTGCTTGTTGAGATGTGGTGTCTAGTTCTCCGATGTGTTCGGCTGTGGTGTCTCTATGTGTATCTAGATGCTTTGGAGGGGGTCCCTGCCCGCCTTATATATCGGGGGGCAGGGTTACAAGTCGGTTTGTATCCGATCCTATCTCTAAGAATCCTTTCCTTCTTTACAATAACTCCTATTCCAACTAGGACTTCTCCTTCCAGATCCTTCCTCCGTGCGCCGACTTGTCCCACACGTCTTCAGGTCCGGAACGATGAGATGGGCCGCCCCCTTTTGGTGGGCTGCCAGGCTTGCTCATGAGGTACCCTGGTACTATATCCCCCACAGTAGCCCCCGAGCACTTCTTGGCCGATCGTTGGCTGTAATTGTTCCATCTTTTCTTGCATGATTCGAGTGTTCCAAGTCGTCTAAGATCTCATCCGAGTGGTTTCAAGGAAGATCCGAGTGGTTTCTCAGACGTTCCTGAAAACAATTCTTCAATTACAGTCAAAGTGAGGGGAAGGAGTGCTCTTTTTCACGACGCGACAGCGAAGTGAATACACTTAGCCCCCGAGCTTTGGGCAATTTTAGTATGAAATTGGTCAAAGGTCTTCAACTTTTATCCATCTGTATCTTGATTTTCAATGGTGTGCACCTCCAGGTGCACCCATTGGGTGTAGCCCCCGAGCCTTGAGCAGAATAGAATATTCTGGTCGAGGGTCAAAAATAAATATTATGAATCTCTTTTTGAACTTGATCCATCAATGGTGTGCACCTCCAGGTGCACCCATTGGGTGTAGCCCCCGAGTCTTGTTACGACTCAGCATGATCGTGTCAAGACTCTGAAAGCCATGAATTCCGACTGATTTTTTCAGCCCCCATGCCTCTGGACATGGATTTTAGATAATCTTTTCCTTCAGAGGCTTTTTTGTTTCCCCTTTATAAGAATTTTGTCCTCGAGTTCTTTGAACTCGGCATGACTCCCGAGTCGTGTCCCACGACTCAGCTTGACCATATGGTAAGCCATCTTCTCACAAGATTTATACTTATCAGCATTTGACCCAGATTTCTGAGTCAATTTAGCGATAGTATCGCATGCCTTACGTAAAAAATCAGTTGCGAGGTCGCAATATTAATTGCAAAATCAAGTCTGGTCGTCGACTAATTTTAGCCTCACGACCGAGTGGTTTCTGCCCCTGAACCCTAGCTCAGGAACCCACAGATTTATTATCGTAACAGAACCGAAAGGTCGTGTTATATTTCAGCCCATTAGGCCCATTATTCCTAAAAGTCCGTTGCGTCCCTAACGGTCGCCTTACGGAAGGCGAGATATCGCGAGATATCGCGATTCCCTGTCGCATCTTTGAATTCAAAGCGACGGGACGTGCCTGCGTCGGTTGAGTTCCCGAGACAAGCGCCGCGCCGCGCGCGGGAGGAACGGTTCCTTCCTTTATAAGCCATCCCCGCCGCATTCTTCTTCCTTTACTTGCCATTTGCCTTCCCCGACGCTCCAGTTCCCTTTGCGCCAGAGCAAAACCCTAGATCTGCTCCCGCACCCTTCTTCCTCGCTCTCCAGCACCAATCGCTGCCATGGCGCCCAAGAGGAAGGAAGCCTCGAAGCGGAAGGAGAAGTCACCAGCAAGGGCCCGGTCGTCGAAGGGCAAGGCCGTCACCGAGGTCGCCGTGGATCGCACCGCCGAGTGGAGGGAGTCCATCACCTCCACCAAGCGCCTCGAGCAGCACGTCATGGATGGCGTCCTCCCCGACCAGCAAACCGCCGAGTGGCGCGCCGCCGCCGGTGAGTCTTTCCCCACCCCAAACTCCTCTGATTTGGTGGTGTTTGAATCATTCTTTCTCCGTGGTCTTGGCTTGCCCGCGCATTCTTTCCTCCGCGGGCTGCTGCATTACTATGGGATCTGCCTCTGCGCATTGAATCCCAACTCCATTCTTCACATCGCTATCTTCATCAACCTCTGTGAGGCCTATCTTGGGATAGAGCCTCACTTCAATCTTTTCATTCATCTTTTTCTCCTTAAGCCTTATCCCCGAACCGACTGCCCACTAGTAGTCGGGGGCGCCGGACTCCAACTCCGCGAGGGTCGAACTCGGGAGTATTTTGACATCCCTTTCCTTACCTCCAACAAGGGGTGGCAATCCGAGTGGTTTTACGTAGGAAACCACTCGCCTGCCATCTCTCCAGAAATCGATTCTCGTCCTGTCCCCTCCCAATCCTGGACCGCTCTTCCCAAGGAGAGTGAAATGGACCAAGTTCGGGAGCTCCTGGGACTTATTTCCCAGTTGAAGGACAATGGGCTGTCTGCCGTCAGTGTGGCAGCCAATTTTGTTCTACGCCGGGTCCAGCCCCTCAAGCAGCGGGCTCACCCGGCGTATGAATATTACGCCGAGGGGGACAACACGCGCGAAGCCCCCGAGCGCGTCGACAAAGTCCAAGCTGCCGCTCGGCTTGGCAAATTCTTCGCACCTGGAACGTCGCTGAGGACTACTGTGGGGGATCGAGTTGCCTTTGTATCCATCCCTCCTTTGCCTGAGATGCCAAAGGGAGTGGATCAGCCTCGTCGGCGCAGGGCCGTTGGATCTGAAGAAGCAGTCGGGGAAAGTGAGAGTGATCTGCATGACTCGGATATCACTCTATCATCCTCTCCTTCCCCCGATGTGCAATCTCCGAGTGGTGGGAAGGCTGCTCCTGCTCTGAAGAAGCGGAAGATCTCCACAGGGATCGTGTTCAGGGATGCGCCCAGCCGCCGGCAGCTCCTTATATCTGAGTCGTCTGACTCGGAGAAGGATGAAGCTGGCATCGCCGAGCCGTCTCTCCAGCCGCCAATCACGAGCTCAGAGCAGTCTCCCCTTGCAGTGATGCCTATGAGCGCTGCAAGTCCGAGGGACCTCCCTTCCCCAACTCGGAAAGGAAAGCGCCTGAGAATGCGCGTTTCTACTCTGTAAGTATTCTTGTCTTGTCTTGATTTCCTTTATGCTTTTTGTTAGTGATCCATAAATGCTTTATGTTGTAGCACGCCGTCTGAGATCCCCTTCTCGGGTCCTCCGCCTCAGTCGGCGATTGAGGCCGCAGCCCCAACAATCCAAACTCCAGAGGTGCCGATCCACTCGGCTGATCTTCTCAGCGATCAGCCTGTGGGTCCGCTACCCGAGTCGCAGCGGGAGCCAACCCCGCCACCGCCGAGTCCTGTACCAGCGTCGCCGACTCCTCCGCCAGTCCCACAAGGCAGCCCCCAGTATGCTCCTGCAGTTGAACCGACTGCAGCAGTGGAGGAGCCCCGGACTGCGACGGTCGAAATAGCTTCTGCGGCGGTCGGCGTCTTAGGTGGTGGTGCTCCCCTGACTCCTCTGGAGGAGTTCCTGTCCCTTCATCGTCGCATGGGCCACATAGCCAAGGTACTTCCCGAACTTCTTATCTTGTTGATATCAAATACCATTGGCATATTGATTCATATTGTCTTCTGACTTGTTTTTGCAGGACTTAGCTGCTGATGCTGAGGCTAAAGCCTTGGTTATCCAAGAATTAACTTCTGCAGTTGCTAAGGCCGACTCCTTGGTGGCCCGAGTGGCTGAGCTCGAAGCTGATGCAGTCGAGCGATAGGCTGAGTTGGAGGAAGCCCAGCGTACCACCCGCGATTTATGCGGGGAGGTAGAGCAGGCTAAGCTCAACGAAGCCCAGGCCGTGCACGAGCTCAGAGGTATGTTCTTCCTTATTTGTTTTTCTGTCAGACATGAAAATTTATTCAGATCTAACCTTCTTTAGATTATCGATATCGGACTATGTCCCAATTTGCAGAGCTCACTGCCAAGGTGGCCCAGCTGCAAGGCGAGGCTGAGGCGCTGCGCGCTGAGAAGACAGCGCTGGAGGATGCTATCCGAGTGGTGGCGGAGGAGATCGAGCCGGAGGCGTCATCGTCTTCAGCTTCCATCCTCGACCGCGTTCGGGCGCTCCCACGCTACTTCCGGCGACAGCTCTGCTCCATCAGCCAAGCTAGCTGTGGCCATGTCCTGGCAGTGCTCAAGTCGCTGTTTCCGGCGTCAGACCTGGAGCCACTCGGCCACGGGTATGCTGCCGGTACCTCTGAAGACGACGTGGGCAGACTGCTCCATGAAGTCGAGCTCATCGCCAACGCCCTGTCCAAGGACGTTGTTGACGACTCGGATGAAGCGGCCCCGTCTGGTGCTGGCGACCCTGCAGAGTAAACAAAATATTTGTAGTATGTGGTCGAACCAGTACTGTTTTTGAACAATGTATGAATTATCACTCTTGTATATAAGTTTTTGTTGGTCTACAACTCCCTTTCTTTCTGCGCTAGCCTTAATTTCTGAGTGGTTGACCTGTTACGGAGTAGATTAGCCTCGTTGGTCTCAGTCTCATGCCGCAGAGTCTTTGTCGTACGTTTAGAGCTTTGACTTGGCGAGTACTTTCCCTCTCGATTTAAGGTTTGTTCCCCTCATACTTTATGTGCGTGACGCGAAAGAGGAAATGCGAGTAGTAGAAATAGATGAAAGATGAAATCAATTTTATTGATAACTCATTGTAAACAAGCCGAGTCGTAACTGGGGGTGACTACCCTCCAAAATCACTCGGAGCAAATAAATCTAAAAAATAAAAAAAAAGGCGAATACATAACTGATTCAGGCGTAGAAGCGTTGCAAGTGCTCGATGTTCCACGTATTTATTGATGTAGGCGCCCTATTGTGTCCAGAGTCAATTGATCCATACGCGCTTGAATTATCGTCTGGTAGGTCGCGCTGGCGTTTTTCAGACCGAAAGCCAAAGGAGCACCGATCGAAGTGACGAACGGAGTTTTTATCTGCTCGTTAGACTCCAGGTCTGTCTGGCTATAGCTTGGATGGCTGTCGAAAAAGCAGAGCAGGGCAGGGCCTGCCGTGGAGTTTGACTCTGCCCCGATGACGGCCGTCTTCTTTGGGTCGTCCAGGTCCAGAGAGATTCTCTTCAGCTCCGTCTCCTTGCTTGGCGCGATGGCTTCTCTCACTGGCTTCTTGGTGGGGATTTCTAGAGCGTCCTTGTCCATCTCCTGTGATGCAGTCAGTACTTGTTCCATGCGCTTGGACATGTCCAGGGCGGCTGCCGCGTTGAGAGTTTCCTGCTCGCATGTGTATGCGACTCGGACGTCTCCCAAGACGGTGATTACGCCTTTCGGTCCTGGCATCTTGACCTGCAGGTAGACGTAGTGAGGAATCGCCATGAACTTGGCGAGCGCCGGCCTCCCAAGGATGGCGAGGTATGCAGTTTCAAAGTTCGCCACCGTGAACTGCATATGCTCGGTCCGGTAATTATTCTGGTCTCCGAAAGTGACGGGCAGCGTGATGTGCCCGAGTGGTTCTGCCCCCTCTCCCGGTATCAAACCATAGAATGCGGATTGGGGGGGACTCAGATCGAGAGTAGTCAGGCCGAGCTCCTTCAATGTGTTAGCAAAGAGGATGTTCAGGCCACTGCCACCGTCGACTAGTACCTTGGTGAGCCGAACGTTGCGGATCGTCGGGGCTACTACCAAGGCATGGGACCCGGGCTTCGGTATGAAGTTTGGATGATCCTCCCGGGTGAATGTGATTGGAACTTCCGACCACTTGAGGTACTCAGGTACCGGTGGCTCCCTCGCATGCATGACCTGGCGATGGGTGAGCTTCTGCTGGAGCTGTTCGCCTCGAACTCTGGTCCGCCATAGATCATACGGACCACTCGGTCGGCTTCCTGAACAGTTCCATTATACCCGGATCCGTAGTTTCGCCTGTCGTCTCGCGGGGAAACCATCGGTTCCTCTTTCTGTATGGAGGCCTTCGTTGCCCCGGTGAAGGCTTCGCTGAGCCAGTAGCACTCTCGCGTCCGAATGGCTTTGTGTTTGTGGTAATGGGCCATTGCTTCACTCGAGCATGCCGCTGGAAGTCCTCTGGATGTTACCCGGCCCTCTGGACCGGTCCAGGGCGGCGAACCATGTCTCCCTCGCTCTTCTTCTTACGAGGTTGGCTGATCATTGCGTCGATGGATCGT